>OU611751.1:12762502-12982502 GCA_914767535.2 Dunaliella primolecta
CTCCTGGCGACAGCTGCTGGGGCCCACCGACTCTGATGTTGCTCGGCAGCAGGTACACATTGATGGGCACTCATTTCTCGGCCTACTTCAACACTCGTCATGTTCTGCACAAGCCTGAACGGAAGCATGCATGTAGTGAAGCATATCACCTCACAAGGCGCACGCAACTGATGCATTCTTCAGGTCATGCAGTTTTGGTGTCAACCCCAACCTAAGAGGGCTTGCCCTTGAGCATCGCAAGATGTCTGGCAGCGGCTGTCAAAGCCCCAGTTAAGACCATCATCACTTATGGAGCACTGTCCCCATGCTGTCCATGCATCTGCAAGGCCCCCGACTCCATCCGCGCCTCCTTCGGCACCAACAAGACCTATAACGCCTGCCACGGCTCAGACGCGCCTGACACAGCAGCCCAGGAGCTGGCCTTTTTCTTTGGTAAACCCGGCTCAGCGGCTGTTGGAAAGTGCGACCTGGTGGGTGCAAAACCTGCAGAAGAAGGCTGCACGTGCCGCAGTGTGTGGGTCTGAGATCTGGAATGGCAGACAGTGCTCTTGGAGGGCCACCTGATATAAAATGAGAGCCTTTTAGAAAAGCCCATTTTCCTAGAAGAACTCTTGAGGCAAGCTTTGCTTGTAGGCTGTGCTTGTATGAGTGAGGCAAGTGTGCTTACATGCATGGCTCAATGCTTGTTTGCAAGAGATTGTATTGTGCTATGCTTGTGCGCTTAGGTCCAGCTCAGATAGAGTTGAGCCGTTGCTAGGTTGCCATTTGCAAGGACTATAGCTAAGGCAGGTTACACTGGTTTACATTGGTTAATTTACAGCCTGAATCTCTGGCTGGTTGGTTGCTGTCGGTGAAGCGTCCTTAACCAGCTTTCACAAGGTGAACAACAAGTAAACAAGTATCTATAAGTAAACTACAGTAAGCAAGTTTGTGCCTAGCACCCACTGGAGAACATCAGGGACATGAGCAAGAAAAAGTCCAGCCAAACATGAATGATGATGCGGAAGAGTTGATAAGGGCATATTAAGCCCGTGTCTTAGGGCTGCGTAGTAAGCAGGCGAGGAAGGGAATGTCTGCCATGCAGGATATCGCTGCCTGGCTCTTGGTAGCACCTCATCTGTTGTCAAATGGCTGAAGCAGGCCTTTTGAATGAGCCGCCACATTGTCTGAACTAAGCCATTTAATTGCCTATAGTTGTTCAGCTCTGAGTGATTGTGGCTGACTGGTTTTACGCTCTTGGGTATCCATCCTTATCCTCATGGTAAGCCAAGATGGTCCTCATTCATCCTACTTAAATTGCTATTACTCCCACTGGTTCTTGGATGTAGGGAGGCAGGGGCACCACGCTGGGAATTGTGAAGCCCCATGTCCTGTTGGACTGTGCGGCAGGCTTGCTGCTGGACTGTGTGATGGAGAACTTTGAAATCACAGCCATGGAGATGTTCAAGTTGGAAAAGTCCACAGCAGCTGAATTCTATGAGGTGAGAGCTGCCTGGCTTTCTGATCTGAAGCCATGATTGCTTTCATGCCCTCCATCTGCTCATTGACCCAGCATGAACCATTGCTTGGAGCAGCCCAACTCTCAGGCAGGCAAAGAAGCCTGGGCAGAAACTGATGGCAAACTTGGGAGGCATGCAATCGCTGGCAGATGTTACAGTGCTCAGTCCGCCCTACTCAACCTTGTGTCCCAGGGACCAGAGTGCATCCTAGTATCTTTGAAGTTGGCCTGTACATGCTGCAAACAGTTTTCTTGGAGCAGGCTAGGCTCTAGTGAACACTTGGGTTCACATCGTCAACCATGCTGTCTCAGGTATGCATTCAATGCTCGGATGCATTGCTCACACGTACCTGTGACGTATGTACCTGACATGCCTGTGTCGCTCTGGCACCCTGCAGGTGTACAAAGGTGTCCTGTCGCCTGGAGAGTTCAGTGCCATCACTGACGAGCTGACCTCTGGGCCGTGCATAGCCTTTGAGGTGGCAGACAGGGACGGAGCCGACAGCGTTGAACCGGTGAGTTAACTGTGGCAAGGACACAGGGGAGCAGCCATGGAATGCAACGCTGACATATGCAAATGGCCCGGGCAGAGGATGCAGCTCGTTTTAAATCAGCATCTGCATGCAATATTACAAAGATGCTTGGCCGAGTGCGACTTGTGCTGGCCATCCTGCATTCACTCATTCCCATCCTATGCCTTACAACCTCGTATCAAGCATTGCACAAAACCTGATCCATATCACATGTAGTAAGCATTTCTGGCCTAGTCCAAAAGTCATCCTGTCTAGCTCACTCATTCAAATCGATTTTGCTGTTGGGCATGGGAGCTTGCTTTGCGTTGCGACCTGATTTCTAGATTACAATGATTGCTTCTATGCTACAACTGGAGAGCTGCAGAAGGGAATAGACAGGGGCATTTGTTGTTTTCCTGAGCTTCAAAGATACGTGGTCATTTGTGCCTTTGAGTGTGGTGTTGACCATGCTTGCATGAGACAATGCACTCATCAGTTGCAGTAAGCATCCCAGCCAGCTTCTCTGCTTTATGAAAAAACAAAAGCAATCAACATTTGCAATTGGACTTGCAGTTTCGACAATTATGTGGGCCATTGGACCCAGAGTTGGCTCGAGTCTTGCGGCCCAACTCCCTGCGAGCACTGTTTGGCCTGAACAAGGTCAAAAACGGCGTCCACTGCACGGACCTGCAAGTGGATGGACCCTTAGAAGTGAATTACTTCTTTGCCATCCTTCAAAGCTAGGCAGCGTGCCAAACCATGTGCCCATGATGGCCCTAGATGGTGACTCTTTCGGATCAGGCATAGTATCCCTTCAGACAAGTGCTTTTCCCTATCAGGAGCTGCCTCACTGCATACAGTGAGTGCTCTGAATGTCTTACAGTGTGTTTATGTAGTCTGCAATGTTTTCAGTTTACACTGTATATTTTGATGCATCTATGTCAATTTGTTGGTCTTTGGACATGGTATGTTCATTGCTGCTCTTTGGCAACGAGGAGGATCAAGCTGCATCTTTGATAGGAACTCGTTTGCAGGAGCCAAAAGAGCTCATGGTTTGGACCCCAAAAGGTTGGTGATTAAAGCCTAAGAAAGTAAAGATAAGAAAAAGAAAAAAGACGCAGGCAGAGGAATTTCTCCCTACATCAATTAAGGAAAGGGAGATGCATTGGCTCAAAAGAGCTGTTAGTCCCCTCCAACACAAAGCAGGAAAAAGAAGGGCTAATGGGGATCTGGAGGGTTGATAGAAGCACCCGGCTCCAGACCTGGCATGCCTCAAGCCTAAGGGTTACAAGGGGGTTGGCCTACAGCCTGAGAATCTGGCTGATCGGCTGCTGGTGAGACATTCTCAACCAGCATCAAAAATTGAAACCAATTCTGACAAAAATTTTGAAATTCTGTGCGAGCCTTGATTTAGAAAAGCATTGACCTCAAAATCAGTCAAAATGTGAAAGCTCGCCAAGAAAGGAATGAAAGGGTTTACAAGGGTTTACAATGGTGGCCTACAGCCCGAGACTCTGGCTGATGGCAGCTGGTGAAACAAGCTCAACCAGTATCAAAAATTGAGACCAAGTCTGACACAAATCTAAGAAGTCTGTATGAGTCTTGGTTTAGGAAAGCATTGATCTCAGAATCAGTGATAGTATGATGGCAAGCCAAGAATGGAATAAAGTCAGCGTTTGAAGGCGGAGCAAACACACGCAAAGTCTTAAACATCTCCTCAAAAAGGTCCTTGTATCTCGTGCGTAGCTCACGCACCTCAGTACATTTGCAAAAGAAAAGCACATGTTTTTCATCCTGGACTTCCCCACACTCACACTTATCACAGATACTTGAACCCCCAAGCCATTTACCAGACTCCACTCTCAAGTGATGAGCACGCAATCTAAATCTGCTAATGTTTCTCAAAACATGCTTGTCCAAATCCTTGAACAGATACGAGGGGATACAAAAAGGAGCACCTCTGGGACCACTCTCAGAATTCCCACACCACTTATGGTACGTCACTACCTTCTTGTTAACTGCACGAGGACAAAAAACATCGGCCCCTCTCCACACTTTCTGCTGTCTGTATCGCAAATCACCAATGAACTCTTGCATGGGGATTTTCTCAGCTCTCAGCATGTTCTGTTTGAACGAATCACCATTCCGCATCCCACCAAAAGCATTAGAGACTTCAGCAGCCCAGCAAGAGGAATCAAAAGAAGCCAGACTTAAATCAGCCCTCAGCACACGACGCAAGACTTCACTATTGGAGTCAAGCATGCTATTAAAAAACTTGATGGAGGCACGGAACCAGAAGAACTGCAGAGGCTCCTGGCCACACTCTCTCAACACCGGCCAATTTGTAGTACTGTTCTTTCCAAAGCGCGCAACTTTAAAGCTTTTTACAAGGCTAGCGAGCGCAGCGAGCTCTGTGAAACCCTAGTAAGCGCCGCAGCTAGCTTAAGACGCCTGTTCACTCTGAAAGTGTGATACTTTTTGATCCTTCGCAAAATTCTCCAGAAAACTGAGCATAAATTCAAAAGCATTATCGAAAATGCCTGCAAGGATCCGCGAGCACAGGAACACCCAGAAAGTAAAGCGACTACACCACAGAGCCGTCTACTGAGCCCTAAAATTATTGTAGAGTTTTATAAGCGCTTCTAAATTGACATTGCATTCTATCGAGAGCTTTAATACAGCAGCAAGGTGTATGTACGAAGGAAGTTAATTATACGTTCCTTGCAATGCTTTAAACTGTTCTCGCAAAATATGCTTTTCAATCAGTGATAATTCATTCAAAAGCATTATTGAAAAGGCATAGAAGAACTCGCGAGCACAGGAACATCCAGAAATTTCTTAAAAAGTAAAGCGACTACACCACAGAGCCGTCTACTGAGCCCTTAGCTTATCGCAATAAATTTATAAGCTCTGCTAAATTGACATTGCATTCTATCGAGAGCTATAATATAGCAGCAAGGTGTATGTACGAGGAAGTTCATTACACGTTCCTTGCAACGCTTTAAACTGTTCTCGCGGAATATGTTTATCAATCAGTGATAATTAATTTGTAACAGGGACACGCTGACATCCTTGCTGCTAACTTACATACGCGTAGCAGAGAAAGCACAGCTTTATCACAGCCGCGCCTTGGACTACTAAGCCAACTTCTTTACTCCAAGAATGCGCCTCAAGGAACACAGATGTCTTTTCTGCAATTGACTCTCAAACTCACTGCCTTCTCTCAAGTAATGAGTTCCCCACACCTGGCACGCATACATCCCAGCAGGAATGCCATACACCTTGGACAACCAGAGCATAGCATGAGGCCTGTTTTTCAGGTCATGACCCTTGGCAAACTCCGAAATCCTTCTCTGTGCAGCCATATAAGGCCGCACCGCATGCTCCTCAGCTACCTTAAAATCCATCTTTTTATCCAACAGCACTCCCAAATATTTGAACCTGTCCTTCTCTGGAAGGACCACTCCATCATACGTAAAAGGATTCTGCAGAGGAGAGACAGACGTACTGTTGAAGTGCACCACCTCAGACTTAGCTGTGTTTACAGTCAACCCTTTTCTCTGAGCATACACACGGAGTCTGTCCAGCATCTTCTGCATTTCACCAGGGTCATTCGTAGTTAATCCAAGGTCATCAGCGTACATCATGTGGGACACACCATTCACTCTATCACCAGTTACAGCACCCTCAATGCCCTCACTTATCTCTCTGCCCATATCATTGATGTACAGAGAGAAAAGAAGGGGGGACAAAGGACAACCTTGCTTAACACCGTTCGATGGCTGCACGCGCGCCCTTTTCTCACCATCCATTAGAATGTACTCATCATTATCATACATATCTCTGATCACACTGAGCAGAGGAGTCGGCATTGCATTGCGCTGCAAGTGAGACCAAAGCTGCTGTCTGGGCACGGTGTCATAAGCTTGAGAAAAGTCAATGAAAGCAACGTGCAATCTGGAAGAATTCCGTGGCTTCAATTTTTTCGCAGCATGCTTGAGGTGCCTCAGAATGAACAGAGGATGCAGAGTGCTCCTTCCTGGAAAGAAGCCAAACTGCGTGTCCGGAATCTTTCCCTTTTTCATACACCAATCTGTCACCAGATTTTTCAGCACATTAGCATAAATCCTATACATTACACCGCTAACCGCAATCATCCTATAATTCCCAGGTTTCAGCACTTCCCCTTTTTTGTGAATGGGGCTCAACTTGGCAACCTTCCAGCACGCAGGCACTTTACTTTCAGTCAGCAACACTTTAAAAAGACGAGCCAACAGAGGTACCAGCACATTTACTTGTTTGGTTTTATTCCCACACTGCACTGGCAAGCACGCATGCTTAAGAAAAGGAATCGGGATCGCATCAAAGCCTGAAGAGGCACCAACATTCAACTTCTGAAATTCACTACCCAACATACCTTCTAACACAGATACATCAGGGATCTCAAACTCATCTGGCTCCGGAGCCCACCCAGACTGCGCGCCCCGCCTGAGAAGGACCTCAGGTGGAAGGTTGCGCCGGCCCAGTGGCACAGCCATATCCCTCGCAGATGGGCGAGACTCTTCAAATGTCCTCTTTGCTCTGAAGTGTTTGTGTAGGTGATCATGCCAAGCTGGAGCAGGCACAGGGGTTGTGTGAGGCTTGGTGTGCTTTTTTAGTAAAGCGTGCACTGCCGGATCCTTCCGAAATAGCCTATCCAAAAACAAATTCCGCAACTGTCTCGCGTGCCTTCGCTTCATCCTACGATTGCACCTCATACTTTCCCTCTTGAGAAATCTGCAAGCATGCCTGGCTTCACCATGCTTCACTGCCTCAATGAAAGCCCTACGCTTCTCCCAACATTCTTCATTGAACCACACAGGGTTTAGAGGACCCTTCCTATTACGCTCACGTTTAAAAACATACTTTGCTCGGCCTGACATGCCCACAGCTCTACTGCTCGCTGCCTGGATGATCAAAGAACGCACACAAAACGCCAATTTATCTACATCCCCAGACCTCTCTGCCTCATCAAATTGAGCCAGCATTTCAGCATTGTCCCGAATGTGCTCAGCGTAAACTTGGGCCTTATCCTGCTGCCAACGCAACACTAACTTGTTGATACACTCTCCAGCTTTGCACACATGGTGTGGAGCATTCACACCTTCTCCACCCTCATCAGTCACTCTAAACACAGTGCTCAAGCCTGCGTGATCTGAGGCACGCGTTTCTTTCATCTCAAAACATTGTACGATTTTGAGCAGAGCCGGAGACAACAACACATGGTCTGGCCTACTTCTCTTATCACCAAAATGCCCAGTGAAAGAGGGCTGCCCATCATCTCCAACAACACGCCCAGTCGAAATGGCCATACTCGTCGCAGCTGCTAGATCAACCAACAGCTGAAAGAAAGGAATGAAATCAGTGTTTGGAAGCTGGGCAAAAGTATGTAATGATTAAAAAAGATCAATGAACAGGTCCTTGTATTGTCTGCGCAGCTCACACAACTCACAGCAATTGCAATAGAAAAGAACATGTTTCTCTTCCTGGACCTCAGCCTGAGCACATCCGCACTTATCACAAATATTTGAACCACCCAACCATTTACAGGACTCGACCTTCAAGCAGTGGGCACGAAGCCTAAACCTACTCACATTCCTCATGACTCCTTCATCCAGGTCCTTAAATAAATATGATGGGATACAGAATGGTGTGCGTGCTGTTTGATTCAAAGGTTCCCCACACCAATGATGGTAAGTCATTGCTTTTCTGTTCACCTCTCGGGGACTCAGGGCGTCCGCTTCCCTCCAAACCTTCTGCTGTCAGTACCTCAAATCCCCTAAAAATTCCTGCATGGATATCTTGGAAGCACCCAGCCATTTCTGTTTAAACACCTCCTCATTCAATGATTGTGCATGCCACTAAATGACTTAGACACATGTGCAGACCAACAGGACTCATCCATATCAGCAAGGTGTGAATGTGCCTTCAGCAAAAGAAAAGAAAAGAAAAGTCTACACAAGCCATAGGTCGCGTGCATTAAGGGAAGTACCCCTAACAAAAGTTAGAGGCCTCACCAGAAGGCCCTCAAACCTACACTAGACAAAACTAGCTTAGGAGAGAGCCAGAGACAGAGCTAATGGGGATCTGGAGGGTTGTTTGCCATGCCTCTGGACACTCGGACTCTCCCTCTCCTGTCCTCCGCCGCCGCCGCGCGCCCAGCAAACCCCCTCCCAGAAGCCCCCTGAAAGCAAAGAGCGTGTCTAGTGTTAATGATGGTGGATAATCTTCGGATGGCATGGTCCCTAAGCTTAGATGCTAGTGATTTGGCTTTTTGTTTGGTCAGACCCAGATTTATAAGAGGTGTAATTGTATACTCATTGTAAATGGTGCCGCCAACACCAATTAAGATGGTGTGCAGTGACACTTTGTTAATCCTGTTTAAATTTCTTGAGCTGCGGGTTTTGAGTCTAGTAATGGTATGGGAATGTTGGGTCTTTGCGCGTTCTAGGGTGGGAAAGGGATTTGTGTCAGGGCAGGATTTAACTTCAACAAGGTGGATGTCCCTATCTTGAGGGGGAATCTTGGAAGGATCAAGGTGAGCTTGTCTGCCTGGGATAGGGCGCACAAAGAGAGCATCAGGGCGGCTTTGGTGCCGGGCAGGTGAGCCTGTGCCATTTGGGAAAACCCAATCTGGAATGGCTCGAGAGATGTTATCAGGGACTTGTATGCCCTGATCCAGGAGTCTCTCATTATTGCATCCATCCATGCCAATGAGGGATGAGCCATACCGGCCTTTACTGAGGGCTTTTACACAGAGGTTAAGGGCCGCATGGTGTCTGTTGGTGTGCATCCCACTCATCGTTGGGTTGGTACACCTGAGCAGAACGTGATGAATGTGGTCCATATCATCACAGAGTGGGCATCTTCCAGAACTAGAAAAGTTGAAATTGGAGGCATGAATCTGTGTGTACAGTGTATCCGTTCGATACTTCATAATATTTATTTGCTGTTTAAGAGTAATCTCTGGATTTTTCCAGAAGGAGTTGCTGATCTCCTTGTTTGCAAGTTGAGAGATTGGGTTGTGAGTTTCAGTGTTTCCATTGGTGGTGGGCGGTGTGGCATCGTTAAGTTTCTGCCATTCTCTGGTAGTGGTAGCCAGAGGTGTTAGCAGAGCCAAGCTTGTGTTTCTTGTGCATGTGTGCTTTAAGTTTGTCGCTCAGGTTGGTGAGGTAGTGTATCGGGAAAGTTCGTGAGCGTTGCATGCCATCAAAATGTGTGGAAGAGGTCTTCAATGAAAGCCAAAAGACATTGTTGCAAGGGTCCTTGGCATCTGGGAGTATAATGTCTATGGAGTCTGAGAGGGCTGCGGTGCGAGCGCAAGCGTCAGCCCCCTCATTTCCTATAATGCCAGAGTGGGCTTTGACTTTGTAGAACTGGATAGGGTGAGGGGAGTGCTCTAATATGGTTGATATTGCATGAATGAGCTCTGCATGTAGATGATGCCTCATGCGCATCGGATTAAGGGATCGGATTGTTTAGAAATCTGGGAGAGGCAGGATGCAGTATCAGAGGCAATGTCAGTTTGCTCATGTTGGAGTGCCACAAGGATACCTGCAAATTCTGCTCTGTTGATGGTATTAGTAGGCCCATGACCATTGGGTTTTATGTGTAGCTGTAAGTGTTGGGAGGTTGGAGCAGTGTCCCTTCCCGGTTTGTAAACGCCTGAACCAGAAAGTGGTGGGGACTCGTCATCTTTTTGTTTAATCAAACGCCGTGACTGCCATCTGTGTAGGTGATTTCTCTCCAGTCCTTGATTTTAGGTGTGAATGTCTCTTTATAGTTGGCAGGGGTGAAGGCTGCTCTTGCCTGGGGGCACTTGTGTGAACAGCTATGAGTGTCAGAGGGGAGTGATTGGAATTTCTGTTTCCATGTGTCTGATGCAAAGTGTTGGTGGGTACGTAGTGGCGTGGCAGGATATTCAGCACTTGGCGTAGTGTTTCACTGTTAGAAACAAGCACATTGTTGAAAATGTTAACAGTAACCCTAAACCAATAAAACTGTAAGGGCTCTTGGCCACATTCTCTCAGTACTGGCCAGTTTGTGGAAGTACTCTTCACACCTAGAAAACGCCTTAAAGGGCATAATTGCCTTTTCTGCAACCACCCACAACCTTACAAATTGGCTGCATGCGCTCATCTGGCTCTTGAAAATGTATGCTATCCCAGTAGGAATGTATGCCAGCCAGATATGGGCCACTCCTTACTTATGGCAGGGCACAGAAATGGACAACCAGTTGCAGAAGTGGATCCTGAACGTTTTGCGGAACCTTCTTGGAGTGAAATCCACAACACCATCTTGGAGCATTTTACGAGAATGTGGCATTGAACCTTTTCAGTTCAATTGGTTTTGTGCCACAATGCGCTTCTACAGCTCGCTTACTAAGTGCAACAGTCTCCTTCTCAAAAGGTTCTCCACGCAGACATCAGCCTCAGCTCCAGAACGAACTCTTGTTGGACATCCCACCTCTTATCTGCGTTGGATGGTATGGCACACTCGGATCTGATGAAACGTCAAATTATGGCGTGTGACCCTGTGAACCTCAGTCAATTTGTGGTGGACCTGAGATCTAGACACCTGGGCTATTGGAATCAATTCACAGCCCCTGATCCAAGAGTAAGCAACAGTAAGCGGCTGACTTACCATCAATGGTGCGCTCTCCCTGTCAGAAATGCACATGCCATTCACCCACCTTGTACAATGCCTAAATACATGTACTTGGATCTTCCCCATCATGTCCTTTGCAACACTGCCAGATTCAGGCTGCGGGTACACGCTCTCCCAGTTGAACAGGTTACTTGGTCCAATAGTACTTCTCCGGTCTGTGATATCTGTGATTCTGACATGCAAGATGAAAAACATGTGCTGTTCAGATGTTCCAATCCCCAGGTCTGCTCTCTCCGTCAAAATTATGCCTCACTTTATGAGCACAGCTTCTGTTTTCTACACCTCCACGTCTCCCACGGGATGCCCTGTCTAGGCACCATTCACCATGTGAATTCCCAGGATATCAATACTTTTCTAAACCAGGATAACAACACACTTCCTTTTTTTCTTCATGACCTCATATGTATTTATGAACAGGCTAGCAGTCAAACGTCTTGACTGAGGCCTTCTCTCCCTTGTAACCCTTGTAAACCTTGTAACCCTTGTAACAACCTAATTTTAATGAAAAACCAGCAGCTGCTGTGATGTGACGCAGGCTGGCGCAACACATAAGTAGTTCTTTGACTCACGTTAGTTCTTTGACTCAGCATGAACCTTAACAGTTTTATCGGTTCCGCGCAGCAGTTAGGTTTTACAATGCTTTACTGCGCAGCAACAGCACTACTCTCAGTAAGGTACTGCAAGCAGATGTTGAAATGAGCAGCCTTTCCCGTAAATGCGGGACCTTGGAATTGTTGGATGCATGCACAGGCTTGGACAGGTGCAACGTGTTTACTCATTGTGTTCGGTCTGGGCAGCCTATAGTCATGAGGGAGTTTGTTGTTGATCTGAGAAAAAGGCTGCGAGGTGTGTGGAATGCTGATGCCTTGGCAGAACATGGTGAACACACGAGCACATTAGTCAAGTATCATCACTGGATGGCACTTCCTTTGAGACCCTTGTCTGTTCATGGCGCGCCCTTTTCTGTCCCCAGGTATTTGCATCTTGATTTGGGCAAGCGCGCGCTTAGAAACATAGCACGTTTTCGCTTACATGCCCACACTTTAAGAGTTGAGACATCACTTTGGCAGGAGCACACATTTGCTTGTGATAGGTGTGACCAAGGGGGACTCCAAGATGAAAAGCATGCCGGGTTCCTTTGTTCTTGCGCTTCTGTGTGTTCTCTTTGAAGAACCTATGCACAGGTATTTTCTGACTTCCCCTCTTCTCATAGAATTTTTCTGGACGAGAAAAGAAAAGAATTTACTACACAGGCAGAGAAAACTCTCCCTACATCAATTAATGAAAAGGAGACACATTGGCTCAGAAGAGCCGTGAGCCTCCTCCACCACAAAGCTACAAAGAAGAAAAGCTAATGGGGATCTGGAGGGTTACTGGAAGCACCCGGCTCCAGAACCTGGCTGTGAGAAGCATCACCATTTTCCATAGCACGCCTAGTGGTAACAAGCTAACAAGCTTATGGGCATACTGAACCGAATGGGCATGGAGTTTTTAAGCAAGTTTATGGGCCCGTTGTTGGTCCAGTCCAAGTTGTTTAAATCGGTTCAAGGTATGATCAGTATAGCAGGTCCCACCAACACTCAGAAGGATAGTGTGGAGAGTCACAACTTTAGCACTAATGAGTTTGCTGAGGTCTGTATGCTGCCGCTGTGCCGCCTCTAACTGTTGTCCAAGCCTCGTGTCTTCACAGTACTTAATTTCAATCAAGTGCATGTGCCGCTGGTTTACATGGAGTTGGTGGGGCTGTCTCACGCGGTTGGCTCGTGTGGTCCTCAGTGTGGGGTTGTGTTTGCTGCGTAACGCATGGTGTGAGCAAGTGGAAGAAGGAGAAGAAGGAGTGGGTGTGGCTTTATAGGGAGTAATCAGTATAGCATCAGGACGACTGGATGTGAGTCTAGATCTCTTAGGAAAATTTATAGAAAAAAGGTAAGGGGGTAAAATTCTGTTTGATGCATGTGCAGGGATTTGGAGGCTGTGTTGCACCAGCCTATCATCACTCCCTATGTCCATGTTAACCAAGCCTAGGCAGGCCTGCCCCGAAAAGGCTTTTGCTAAGAGCTTTGATGATCATTCTTCCAGCAACATGGTGGCGTTCAGTTTTCATGCTGGAGATGATATGATTTTGGCAGCCTGAAAGCATGTGGAGTGCACTGTCTAATTGATGACAGCCTGGGAGAGGGCATAGTGGGTCAGTGGACCTCTTGAAGCGAACTGCATGTTTTTGGTTATAGAGGGTGCCGGTGCAATATTGTAAAATGGTGCGCTTCATAGGTGTGGATATACAAGGCATGTTTCTAAAGGCGTTGCTGACTTTCTTGTTAACATGAGGTATTAAGCTCTGATAGTAAGTGTAGTAGCCTGTTTTGGGGTTGGCATATCCAAGTCTGTGTTTTATATGCATGTGAGACTTGAGAGCATTTTGAAGATTGGGGAGGTAGGTGACTTTAGGATTGGGAGCAGGAGCTGTGGGTGTGTCAGCATTGTGTTCATTTCTTTCCTCCTTGGCTAACCAAAATAAGTGAGAGAAAGGATTTCCACCAGGGCCTGCGCAAGGGATCCCAGTATCAGCCACGTTATTATTGGCTTGGCTTGCTTGATATTTAGCAATAGCATCTGCACACTCGTTACCATCAATGCCAGCATGAGATTTTACTTTGTAGATACAGATATTGGTTTGCGAGTTGCTGATGCATTAGCATATGAGAGAAGATATGATTTTAAGGACATCCCCTTGTATATGTTGTTTGTGCTTCTCTGGATAAATAAGCTGTTTATGTATTTGATGAAGAGAGGTAAGACTGTCTGAAGCAATGTGTGAATAAGAGTGTGTGATGGCAGCAGCAATTGCTGCTAATTCAGCTCGACATATGGTGTTAGTAATTCCAGTACCGTTGGGCTCGACAAAACTTTTGCTGTCAGTGAGAGGGCAGTAGACACCTGCTCCAATTTCTTGTTTGCCATTCTGGGTTTGGCAGCTGCCATCAGTGTAGGCCCATGTCCTCCAGTCAGGGACTTTGAGCTTGAGGGTTGGACTAGATTGGTTAGGTACAAAAAGTTTTTTCCTGATTACCTTTGTGTGAATAGGTTGGGTTTCTAGATGTTTGTTGTTTGTCAGAGGGGAGGCGTTGGCATTTATTGAATCCAGGCATATCAGCATGCATTGTATTGAGAGTAGAATGGTTGCCTATATTGCGCAGCTTCCAGTTAACTTCTGGTACAGCCGAAGCCAGGCCCTGCAGCCAAGCTGGGTTGTGATTGTTTAGATGGATCCTTGCAGATGTGTTCCAGACAGTAACAATTTGTAGGTCCCATGTGTGCTGAGGAAGAGGTATTTCCTGGTTGAGGCAAGATTGTGAATCATTGTAGCGGAGGTTATTACGTGTGATTGTTCCAAGTTCACAACAGAGATGTGGATAAGCAGTGATGAGCTTAGAGTAGGGGTTAGTTATCATTTGTTTTCCCCAGATAGGGAGGAACATGAAAGTTGCAGTGGCTTCTGTATTGAGAATAGCTGAGTAAATAGAATGACGCAAGGCCTGAGTCATAACATTCTCATCGTAAATGGGATGGCAGACGGAGAAACCTGAAAATTTGGATGAGAAGGAGTTATGATAGGCACCGAAGAGAGTGTCTCGGGGGTCGTAGCTCCAGTAGTGTTGGTATTGTGGGTTGTGGTCCAGCGGGGAGACCATTTTTTCTTGAGTTACCAGGGCCCATTCTTTAAGGGCAGTGTGGATGTGGGTTGGCAGGGTTCGCGAAAAGGAGTCTTTAATCTTTTTGCTAGCATACTTGGTTTCTAGCATAGTCTTGCGAGTAAGGAGCCCCTGCAGCTCAGATGCAAAGCTAGTAGGAGGAGGTGTTATGGTTTCATGCGAGCCGGCAAGTTTGGCCTTATAGAATGCCTTGTAAAGAATTTGAAATCGGCTAGGGGTTATCATCCCCACACATTTACCTTGTGTGTTGTAAATGCAGGCCATGCATGATTTGTAAATTTCTGGAAGGATAAGGGGAGGTGGGACACGAGGCTGGGGGCTGTTTGATTTAGTGTCTAACGGTTTTTGATTAGGGTTTTGTTCAGCTTTGTACTTAACAAGGTCAACGTCATGCAGCCAAAATTCACAACAACCAGTGGGTTTAATGTCAACTTGTGGATTGGTGGGGTGAATATCAAAGGTGATTTTGTTGCGTAGTTCTGTGTCAAGTTTCTGCTGCCAGGTGTTAATAGCATAAGGCTTTTCAAAACCTTGTCTTTCAAGGTTAGAGAGGGCAGAGTCTGCTGCGGGTCGGGAGAGGTCTGGTTCGCTTTGCCTGGCTCCAAATTCAAGCAGGCGCTGTTGGAATTCAGGCCAAATTTCTTTAGTTTCCTCAGGCTCCCAGGAGGGCAACCAAGTGACCCTTACGAGCTCTTCCTAAGACTGACATTAGGCTAGACTGACATTAGGCTAACCTAAATAAATGAAAGAAAGGATTTCCGCCAGGGCCTGCGCTAGGGATCCCAGTATCAGCCACGTTATTATTGGCTTGGCTTGCTTGATATTTAGCAATAGCATCTGCACACTCGTTACCAGCAATGCCAGCATGTGATTTTCCTTTGTAGACAAATATTGGTTTGCGAGTTGCTAATGAGAGAAGGTATGATTTTAAGAACATCCCCTTGAATATGGTCAACATACTACAAATTGTTTGTGCTTCTCAGGGTACATAAGCTGTTTACGTATTTGATGAATGCATCCCCAAGGCTGCATGCAGCTTTTATTGATTTCAAGCAGGCTTATGATACAATTCCTAGGGAAGCCCTTTGGACTCACCTGCAGCGCATTCGTATGCCTGCGTGCCTGTTGGCTGTCATTAAAAGCATGTATGCTAATGATGAGTATATCTTGGTGGATGGCTGCAAGCAAGCTCGTGTGCGCCCCCATTTTGGAGTTAAGCAAGGCTGCCCGCTTTCCCCTTTGTTGTTCTCCTTGTACATCAATGACGTGGACTGCTTGGCAGAAAATGTGCAAGGGGCTATTACAGGCACTAGGGACGTTCGAGTCACCCACATGCTGTATGCAGACGATTTGTGCCTCACTAGTAACCTTCCTGATCAGCTCCAACTGATGTTAGATAGGCTACATACGTATGCTCAGCGGAAAGGGTTGGTGATCAATACTGCCAAGTCTGAGATTGTGCATTTTAATTCAAAGGGTGATAATGTGCCAGCTTTCACGTTAGGTGGAGCTCGTTTGGCGTGTGCAGATTCTTTTAGGTATTTAGGCATGCTGTTCAAAAAACAACGCAACCCGCAAGCCACTGCAGAGTATATGTGTGCACCTTTCCTAGCTGGTTGCAGACGAATTAGGCAATTCGCATCTGAGCACCGCCTGACAGATAGGCCGCATACCATGCTCTGGCTGACTAAAGCATATGCTCTCCCTGCTAGCATGTATGCATGCCAGATTTGGGGCACTAGATTTATGAAAGAAGGAGCTGAAATGGATTGTCCTTTGCAAACTGTACATCTGTGCTTACTGAAGCGTATCCTTGGGGTAAAGCGCACCACTCCTAATTGGTCTGTACTGCGTGAGTGTGGGCATGAACCTTTACAGTTCTATTGGTTTCGTGCAGCAGTTAGGTTTTACAATGCTTTACTGCGCAGCAACAGCACTACACTCAGTAAGGTACTGCAAGCAGATGTTGAAATGAGCAGTCTCTCCCATAAATGTTGGACTTCAGAATTTTTGGCTGCCTGCACAGGCTTGGACAGGTGCAACGTGTTTACTCATTGTGTTCGGTCAGGGCAGCCTATAGCCATGAGGGAGTTTGTTGTTGATCTGAGAAAAAGGCTGCGAGGTGTGTGGAATGCTGATGCCTTGGCAGAACATGGTGACCACACAAACAAATTAGCCAAATATCATCACTGGATGGCACTTTCTTTGAGACCCTTGTCTGTTCATGGTGCGCCCTTTTCTGTCCCCAGGTATTTGCATCTTGATTTGGGCAAGCGCACGCCAACAAACATAGCACGTTTTCGCTTACATGCTCATAATTTAAGAGTTGAGACATCACTTTGGCAGGAGCACACATCAACTTGTGATAAATGTGAACAAGGACTCCAAGACGAAAAGCATGCCGTGTTCCTTTGTTCTTGCGCTTCTGTGTGCTCTCTTCGAAGGGATTATGCACAGCTATTTTCTGACTTCCCCTCGTCTTATAGAATTTTTCTGGACGACTCAGGCACTTTCTACTATTCTCAAGCTAGCTCTGAGGATGCTATTCATTTCTTGCAGAAGCAAACAAATGACACTTATCGTTTTATTTCCGATCTCATGGATATTTTTTGTGCAGTTGGAACAGTTGAGCAGACCGAGCAGCCAAACTACCTGGCTGAAGGTCAAACCCCATTGTAACTCTCTTGTAACTCTTACGTATTTGATGAAGAGAGGTAAGACTGTACTGGACGAAACAGGCACTTTCTACTATTCTCAAGCTAGCTCTGAGGATGCTATTCATTTCTTGCAGAAGCAAACTAATGACACTTATCGTTTTATTTCCGATCTCATGGATATTTTTTGTGCAGTTGGAACAATTGAGCAGACCGAGCAGCCAAACTACCTGGCTGAAGGTCAAACCCCATTGTAACTCTCTTGTAACTCTTACGTATTTGATGAAGAGAGGTAAGACTGTACTGGACGAAACAGGCACTTTCTACTATTCTCAAGCTAGCTCTGAGGATGCTATTCATTTCTTGCAGAAGCAAACTAATGACACTTATCGTTTTATTTCCGATCTCATGGCTATTTTTTGTGCAGTTGGAACAGTTGAGCAGACCGAGCAGCCAAACTACCTGGCTGAAGGTCAAACCCCATTGTAACTCATTGAAAAAAAACCATTGTAACCAAATATTCTTCCTACTAGGAAGAAATTAGTATTTGGCTGACAAAGCCCAGCAAGCCGAGCAACCAAAGTACGTGGCTGAAGGTCAAAATTCATAACTACCTTGTAAGCTTGGGACTCCCATATCGGATATGGGTTTTCCTCTGTGCCATCGGTGCTCATGCACATCCAAGATGAAGTTCATGTCCCTTGGATGTGTAGGTCTGAGCCACACCACAAGTGAACAATGCATGTAATCTACAACGTTGGCGTGGACCAGTCAAAGGCCGTTCAGTGGAACACTTTTGGTAGAAGGCCTCCCCCCTTGGAAACCTAAATTTACCTCCACCTAGTTGAACTTCAACAAACTTTGAAGGTCAACAATAAGGTCTGAGAATTACAGGTCAAGTTGCATGACAGAAAGCATTTCATTAAACAGGAACAACCAAAAATCCATGAGCCTTCTACACCAGCTGGACAGCGCATTGAGCCGCATCAGCATGAAATTATTATTAGTGCCCTTATCCGTATCAAGGAGCCACAAACTGGGATTACAACCAGCGAAAATAAAACCAAGCACGAATCTGTATCAATTGATAATCCCATGCTATCATGCTCAGTGATAATGGTTCAGGTGGTCAGTACAATGAAAGAATGAGAGCAAACAATGAATTGCTAGTCGGTATCTGCGCTGGCGTGTGCCTGCCATCCGAACTCTCAGTAAACCCCAACCTTCGCTCAGATCAAAAATGGATGACCAAACCATCCTCACACTGAACCTCAAGTTACCCAGTGCTCTATGCAACAAACATGCTTGAACTTGTCAACCTGGTACACAGGTTCAGTCCACTTAGCGTGTACAAGCATGTAAAAACTTGTTCGCATGGTCACAACAAACTTCAACAACCCCATTACAAGTCTTGCCCTACTTTACTCACTCTATGCCGTTTTGGCTGCATGACCTATTTGCGCCAAGGTATTGTAGACCTTAATCGTGGACTCTGTCAAGCTGCATGACTCATATGGAAGGCCATGGCGCATGCACAGCTCCATGATCTGAGGCCTGACCCGGCTGAAACTGTGTCGCGGCATGGTAGGGAACAGGTGGTGCCTGTGGTGCATGAAGGCCATCCAGTAGAGAGGAGTTAAGGAACAGAAATCTGTTTGGTCATGTCTGATTTGCCAGCCCATTGAGCGAGAATCAGCGTCACATTTTTTGACACACAATCAACCAAGTCAATTGTTCACAGGCTTACTGTGCATCAAGGGCATCTTTTTGCCACCAAGCAACTCACTCTATCTGGTAATTGAGTCCCCCACAGATCCAGTCCACCAAGAGGCCAGGGTTTATGTTGCGCGTTGAAACAAGCTGGGCCGTCACAAAGTCTTTGTCGTCTGTGTAGATCTCCATGCCATTGTGGCTCTGCAGCAAGGGACATATGGGAGAGCCTTCAGGGTTTGGAATGGAAACGAGGCTGGCAATTGCCGGTAAGAACGTACAAAACCATTAACATTGAGGGTCCAGCTTGATAGTGCCACAACAAGCGAGAAGAATGTTTTGACTTACAACATATTGGCCTTAGCTGCCTAGCTGCAAAGCTCCTGCTTTTGCTACAGTTTCTGTGCGCCTTCTTGCCAGACTTCAGCAAATTTCTGGACCTGCTCTCCAGCCCTGCTCTCGCCTGAGAATGCTCGCAGTGAATTGCCTGAGTAATGTATAGGTCAGCCTCCTGACTTGGGGGCATGTTTCTGAGAAAGTTGTACTGGCAGCCAGTCACCCAATGCTACCCTGTTTCAGGCTACACACCCTCTGAAAAGTTGTCGATAAAAAGTGGGGCAAGGCTGCAGGCTTGCTGGACTGACCTGACTCATAGCCTAACTGGCTGATCATGAAGGCAAAGCACAGAGTGTGCCCCAGCCCACCTGGACAAAGATGAAGGATGTGAGGAAGCCAGAGATGGTGTGCGCAATCAGCCAGTAGGCTGCAGCTTGCCAGGAAAACCCTAGCGCCCCAAAGATGCTGGCGTTTAGCCATACATGGTGGAAGGCGATGGCGCCAAGTTCAATCCTGTGTGTGTATGTGTGTTTGACAAATTTCTGCACCCTTGAAGTGTGCGAGTTAATGAGTGCGGCAGTTGCATGCGTGCAATAGAGAGCGTCAGGCTAGTGTATGATTGTAGGTGGACCCAGGCGCATGGATCCTGGGCCTGTCAGAGCACAGCATACAAATTGCCTGCTCTGCATCAACTGGAGTAAGCGAGCCCTTGCCACTTGCCCTCGCTGCTTCGTAGTGATCTCGGGCTGGAACACCAGGTGCCCAACGCTCTTGTACAGCCAGTTAATGTAGGCCACGAACAGTAGGGGCCACATGATGATGTGCTGGAGGACAATCATGCTGCGTCCTGATGCATGGACCTGCGAGCAGCCACAATTGCCAGCACATGTCAACACAGTGGACAGCTGGAAACAGAATCCTGGCTTTAAAAACAAATGGTCTGCCAGCAAACACAGATGTTAAAAAAACCCACATAAAGGTGAGCTGCACGCATCGGCATCAGAAGCCCTGCCACCCACCTGCTTCATCAAGTCCTCTGACCAGGCAATCAGGGGCACAGTGTCGATGTCAGGATCGGTGGCCTGGTGGTCTTCAGTCATCTTGTTGGGGGTTGCGTGATGCTGGTTGTGCTTGGTCTGGCAGGAGTAGCAGGCAAGCGAATGATAAGGGTCAAGGGTGAGGTAGGTTGTGCTTGGTCTGGCAGGAGTAGCAGGCAAGCGAATGATAAGGGTCAAGGGTGAGGTAGGTTGTGCTTGGTCTGGCAGGAGTAGCAGGCAAGCGAATGATAAGGGTCAAGGGTGAGGTAGGTCGTGCTTTGGTCTGGGCTCAGCAGAAGCAGCAGCAGGTAAGCGAGTGGACGAACAAAAGCAGGTTTTTTTACAGGTCAGCATGCACTGAACTTGAGCAAATCATCCTAGTCGACCTGGATCTCCGTGTTTTGTCTGCTGGTTGCGGGGGAGGCAGCTGTGGGGCAGAGGCTTCATGATGCAAAGTCAAGCCTGCCCCTGCTGTTTCCCCCAAAAGAATGTTCTCAAATGGATGCATCAGACGACCCTGCCCATGCTGGGTCAAAATGTTCTGACCAAGCATCATGCCAGGACATGATTGACAATGTTGATCAAGGCTCAGCAAGGCTCAACCTATCATTTTGTTCGTCGCCCTGGAAAATGAATGGTTTATCTAGGCCACATCTTGCATCATACACAGGGCTCAAGCGCAGAGGAGCAAAAGGCCACCTACCTTCCACCAATGAGTGCTACCCCCCATGCCGATGTTCAGAATGATGCCCCCCACTAATTGATTTGGAAAAACGCGCTTGAAGACCTGCATGAAGCAGCACAGCACCGGACGCACCACATGATTGAGGCACACATTAGTCTGCACCTCAGTTCTTTGCATAGTATCCTGTAGGATTTGCAGGTTTCAAAGTCGCACAGTCGGAAGGAAGCCTGAACTAATCTAATCAGCCACGTCAATTGATGTCCTCTGCACTATGAGGAGCAGGTAGCTGGGCACATTGGCAACAAGCAACACACCTGGTTGTGGTGGAAGTCATGGCACGTCCAGCCACACTGGAAGATGAAGATGGCCATGAGCAGGGAGGAGGCTAGGAGGGCTGGCAGGGAGGAGGAGTAGGCAAAGAGCAGGTAGAGGGATGCGCTAACCATCCCAACCAGCTCGAGGCACTTTCGGGTGTAGTAGATGGGGTTGGCATCCAGCAGGCCCTGCTCTGCAAAGCTATGCTTCATGGCGTGGAAGTCCTTGAGCAGGGGTGCCTGATCTGTCCCAACAAGCTCCCCGATGCAATAAGTCTTCAACAATTTGCGTGCTACCACCTGGTGGAGAGGAATGCGCATCAGCGAGCAGGTATGTGGGTCAAACGGTTTGAACATGTTCCACAGAATGGATGAGAGGTGAGAAAGAGAGCAGCACTCCCACCTGGCTGCTATTTTGCTGTAGGAAAGAAAGGTCTGTTCCTTCTCAGGCCTGCAAGCTATTCTTGTGAAGCCTGAGACAGTTTAAACAAACAAGCACTCCTGCCGGATGCCAAGCAATTAACCTGCATTTGCTTACTAAAGAATTCTATCCACAGCATTCGACAGAGAAAAAAGCAAAGTGCCGACGAGGACAAGGGAAAAGGTGATACAGCAATGCATATGCAGCAGCGTGCAAGCACAAACAAGGTGAGTGCAATTGCTGGAGCCCTTTGATGCTGGGTCCAGCGCTTGTCCAGCTCTGTGTAGCTCGATACATCTGCCTATTACAGGTCTGTTAACTTTAGAAAACATGCATGACGTATAATAATAAGCGCCTCGGCAAGCAGGCCTTCGGTGTAATGCTCCACACAGAAACCTTGTTTTTCCATATTCCTGGACCACCTGTGTTCCCTTGTAGCCAGAAGAACATGCACATGCCCAGAAGAGACACACACACACTCTTCCTTTCTCTCTTTCTCTCTCCAAGCCACACACAAGACACTGTGCCCAATTATTGCTAGGTAACATGCCATCCCTACCTGGCTCTTGTGCATGGTTGCAAAAGCCTCCGATGCATCCTGTCCCGCATACGAGAACACGACATCACCACCTGAGGTGCAGCAAGGGGGGCAAACTTGGTGGACCCTCTAAGCATGCAAGCACAAGCGACATCTGTCGGTACTCTCCGGGAGGCCAGTCCTCCAATTGAGCACCGACAGCACCAGCTCCGCGCACAGCACATTGTCTACACATCTACAAATGCTGGAGGTGCCAAAGGGCTGCACAGACAGGCCGACGTGTCCCTGCAACTTTGGTCAAGCACCCGATTTACCTGGGTGGTTGAAGCCGGACACATCGTGCACCTTGCCGTCAATGATGATCCAGCAGTCTTCGGGCGTGTTGTGCTGCTGTACCTCCTCCAGGGTGAAGGTCGTCTGCCCCAATTTCAAAAGCCGCTCCCGAGTTTGCTTCCGCTGCGCTGCGCTGGTATGCCGACACGTCGGCTGTTGAGTGATGGTGGGTCTTGACGGACTTGCAAATTTGGTCACAAACAGAGAGCTGCGAGGGGACAGGAGGAAGCGAGGCGAGGTAAGGGGAGTGGCCCTCCCTCTTGTAAAATTTGGACCGACCAAGCACGCACAGACCAAGGACCAGAACAGCAGAATGCAACACGCTCGCAAGCCTGCCTGCAATCGAGGCTACTCACACGAAGCCCAACAAACCGGAGCCCGCCGAGGGCACACCCTCGAAGGCAGGGCCGTCCATCTTGTAGGCAACGCAGCAGCACCGACGCCCACTGCGGATCACAGCACTTAACCAGATGAGTAAATTGAGAGTGCAGCTCACGATACGTTCTGCGGAATCAAACCGAAAAACCCAACAATCTGTCCCTCAACTTTGAGTTTTCCTGGTTTTGGTTCGGTTATTTTATCCAAACGTTTCCTTTTCCATGGACGCTTGTAAGGTCACAAGCACGCTCAGGCATTTCCAACAACAAGCAACTGAGCATTCTTATCGCCGTTAGCACAAATGAAAAGCAAATATTTGAATGCTGCATTCTTCATGGGCCAGTGTCGAGGAAAGAGTTGTCAAGCGGAGACAGCTATAGTTAAGCCAAAGGCCTATCCATATATCTTATCCATATCCTACAGGCATGAATGTGCCTATGAGGTGCTCAGAAGAAGAACCCCTTACCCTACAAATTGTAGATGCATGCCCCCCCTTTGCAGATGTCCGGCGTGTTTTCTAACTTTGTGCCTTACATTGTGACTTTCTTTCTCCTTTTTGGAACAGGCCATCCCTTCGTTCTGTACCTCGGGCCACAGGTGTTTCTTCTTCGGCTGGCAGATCCCCTTGCAAGTGTGTGCGCTGCATGGAATGGCAACACCTTTGTTGCTTTCTTCAGCTTGAGTGCTTCAAATAACCCTCCAGATCCCCACTAATATTTTTGATCCATCTCGGTGGTGAAGGGGACTCACAGCTCTTCTGAGCCAATGTGTCTCCTTTTCCTTAATTGATGTAGGGAAAGTTTCCTCTGCCTACGCAGTTTTTTTCTTTTTTCTTTTCTTTTCTTTTCAGCTTGAGCTCAAGCTCGAGCTTCCATTTGCTTTTATCCACAAAAATGGCTTTGCACCCTACTACGAAAATAATATTTGAAGGATGAGCTACAAAGGTACAAAGGTGTACTATATATAGCATATTGCTTCCGTTTGCCTGGAAAAGAAATAAAAGGAAAAAAAACTACTTTCAGGCAGTGAAACACTTCCCTCGTCAATAAAGGAGAAGAGGATACCTTAGGCCGAGACAGTGTGTATCCCCTTAACCAAGAGAAAGAAGAAAGAGGTCAACGGGGATCAGGAGGGTTTTTAGCAGTACCCCTTGCCTGATCTTGGTGATGAGAGTTGATAGAAGCCTGCTCGAGAGCGCGTCTGGCTAGCAAGTTTACAAGTATACTGGACAGAGCATGAAGCTTCAGAGCAAGCTTGGTGGCTTCATGAGTTTTAAAACCAAGCTCTGCAAGGGGCACCTGTAGATGACCCCACCCACACCTAGTAAAATCATTCTCTCAGGTCGCTAATGCCCCCTTATTCGTAACATGATTTTGAAAGTAGTTAGCGGATGCTCTTATGCCATAAGTTATGGGTCAGAATTTATTCATTTGGATGTAGGCAGCGCAGACCGTCTGGCTCAGCATGACCTGCACATCACTGAACAAGTCTCTAACCGTGGTATACCTCCATACCTCTTTCACCCCAGCATTCCTGATCAAGCTAGACGCACCTCCAGCCGCCCTGGTGCTATCTTGGTCACTCCTTGCCCTGATAACCCAAATATACCACCTACTTCCCCCTCACATCGGGTGCTCCGCAGTATGAGACTTAATGAAGAAGTAAGAAGCAGCACAACTCCAGCCAGGCAACTTCACAAATTGAACATCCAAAATCGCCATATCCACTAAATAGAAATCAAAAACTGCGAAGATACGAGGCCTAGTATCCAGCTAGAAGCCTCACAGCAACAACACAGTGAGCTGTGCAAACAACTTAAAGGTGGAGAGATCACTCTTTATGCAATCCTTCTGGGTGTGGGTGGACTACCTATACTGCCCATACCCTGGATCATTAAAAAAACAGGGATTGACCCTCAAACGTCTACCAAGCTTGCACGAAAGCTCCATGCCCACTCTGCAATTTGCGCACAATTACACCTCAACCGGACGTACCATTGAAATGAAAAACACCCAACATAACTCTGGTGCTCTGGGGCCGCATGCTTCCAGAAACCCACCTGACCCACACTAGCTTCCCTCTTATTCTCTGGTGAGGTAGACTCATGGTTATTTGAGGTAACGTGTGTCCTTTTCCTTACTTGTTGATATAGGGAGGTTTTTCTCTGCCTACGTGGTTATTTCTTTTTGTATACCGGTATATATGGAGGGTGACTTGAGCTGAGGCCCTTGAAAGATCGTGAAATAGGTTGCGGTGCTGCTGCTTGGAGGACTCGAGCTGATTCTCAGGCCTGGTGTCTTTGCAGTAGTTGACCTCCACAAGATGGATGTGCCTCTATTCTGAAAGGAGCTGGCTAGGGTGACAGACCTTAGGAGCGGATGGAGTGGCTGTGGCTGGCACTGAGTGCTCCCTGTCCCCCCCGCGTCCCCCTCTACTTCTCAACAGATACCGGGAATTGGTCCTTGACACTTTTTTCATTGGAACAACTAAGCCTGGAGGCTCCCAGCTCTTCTGAGCCAATGTGTCTCCTTTTCCTTGACTGACGTAGGGAGAGCCTCCTTTGCCAACGTAGTTGTCCTTTTCTTTTTTTCCGTTTGCCATCTTCCAGCTAAAAAGTTCCTCCGTCCTTCCCTTCTTTATTTGCCTTGGGCTCCGCAAGACATCTGAGTCCTCTCCTGGACCCAAGAAAACGGATGTTGCCATTTGGCTGGCATACAACAGCAATCCCTGTCTTTAAGCATCCGTCGATATCCTTGAAGTACTTTCGTTTCCTAAAACATTTAGCCATTACTTGAGCCCGCCTGCTTTTTTCCTGTCCCTCTCCTGCTCTTTAACTTGAAATAAGCTGGCAAAGCTGGGCAGCCAAATGCAACAAACCAAGGCTGAAAGTTTAATCCCAAAGCGAAGAGCAAGCTGGAGATTCCCGGGCTTTCTAGCTATTGTACGCCCTGCACAATTCTTAAATGGTTGAGCCCCCATTTCTTAAAATGATTTTCTACTCCAGCAGTCGCACTTAATTGACTGGACAGAGATACCAACATGCTGGAGGAGTTCTGCCTGGTAAGAATGATATAACACCTGCATCTGACCTAAGAGCATTTCTAACCTGCCTTCCTCAGCCCAAGCCCTAATTTTCAATGCTTGGATTAAAAAAATAAAGAAAACACATGTCAATACAATGAGCCTTTGGTTTTTTCCAGGCTGCTTTGTGCATACTCTTTGACTGACGCCAACTCAATAAATCTTAGTCTGACTTCATCTTTAACGATAAAGTGATGTACTTGAACCTGGGCAAAATTAGCATGCCTGACATGCCAAATGTAATGATGGATGATGTTGCCGTCACTGGTAAGCCTACAGTGACTGACAAAACAAACATTGCTTGTTCTTCTTTAATTGAAAACAGCAACCATTCAATAAAATGCACCATTACTGAACAGGCCCTCATTCAACTCTCAACAACTACAAGCCAGTCAACACATCTGCACGCTGCTCTTGTTTCAATGGCAAAAGATGATGGAAACCTGTTTGAGGACAGCAAGGCCAATCAATCGCTGTCACTTATTACTATTACTTCTGGCAGAGCTTGTTTCTGTGACCGTTGCTCCTGTAGCCCTCTCACCTTAGCTGCTTTGCTCTTTTCAGGCGCCTGCTTCCTGCTGGCATGAGGCTGTGGCTGTGCCCCCCGTGCTCTGCCACTGCTGAATTCCTGATCGCCAGTGCCAAAAAGGCATGCGCGAGCACTGCTTGCTGTGCCAGAGCTGCTAGCTGGCCGTTGCCTTTCTTCGTCAGCAGCGAGCCGCTTAGAGGGTGAATGCAAGGAAGCAGGTGCACGCTTGCAAGGGGACAGAGGAGATACAGGCTGCTGAGCCTGGAGAGCCTTGCTGGAGAAACTGGCTGAGGGTGAGTGCTGCTCACTTCCTAATTTACACAGCTCCTGACATTCATGGTGGTGGGTGTGGTGCTGCTGCTGCTCGCTCTCAACTCCTGAGACATCGTGGTTGTGCGAGGAGGCGATCTGTTGCTCTAGGCCACGCTGCCAAGCCTGCTTCTTTGCCTGTAGCCGCTGTGCCAAGGTAAGGCTTCCTCCCTGGCCATCAAGCTCTCCTGGAACCTGCCCCTGCTTGGTATGCGGGGCCCGCTCCAGAACTTGTGCCTGGCTTCTTTGCACCCCCTGCATGGCTGCATGTGTACCTTGTAGAGCGCCACTTTGTTCTCCACCCCCTCTGCTTTGTGAGGTGAAGAACTCGTCCAGGGGGCCGTGCTTTTGTTGCTGCTGCTTTAGTTGAGGCTGCTTCTGTTGCTGCTGCTGTCGCCGCTGGGATCCCCCCCTTGCTTGATAATCTCTTTCTTCATGGTTGCCTGAGGGCTTGGAGGAGGTTGGGCACGTGGTAGCTGCTGCTTGCTGTGCTTCACCTTGGGGTAGCTGCTGCTTGCTCTTCTCTGCCTTGCTTTGGGGTGGCCGCTGCTTGCTCTGCTCTGCTGCTGCTTGCTCTGCTGGGCACGCGGTAGCTGCTGCTTGCTCACTGCTCTGGGGTGGGTTTTTTACAACCTTGAACACACTTGCCATCAGGTTCTGCTGAGCGGCGGAGACACGTGGATTCTTGTCCCTTGCTTTTGCTTCCTTTTTGGCCGCACGCGCTGCTGCGGCTGCAATGCAAGCATGGGAGGTGTGTGGACGGAGAGCTTCAGGCCAAAGCCAAGAGAGTAAGTATGTTGAGGTGCAGGGCCTCTGGTAGAAGCACGAGTGATGCTTCCTGTGAAAATGAAAGTTCTCAGACAACATGTATAAGCCTTGGCTCCCTCCCATACATCAGACTGCCTCAGGCCCCACCCTGACAACAAAAACTCCCAACTCAATCACCCGACCAGAATTGCCAGCCACAGGCTGTGGCCTCTTTGTTGAGTCCCCATGTTTACAAAGGGCTTAGGCAGCACTATAAAAGAAGTGAAGCAAATATTCGCAATGCCCATCCAGCCCAGCCCACCCACCTTCTGCCTTGGCCCGTTCTGCCCCTTCAAAGCGCTCCACAAGGTCAGGCCATGCTTGCTTCATCATGCTGATGCGCAGCACGATCGTCCGCTGCTTGGTTCTCTTGGCAGGCGGCTTCTTTTGTTGCTGTTTGTGTTGATGAGGGGCCCATGCCCTTGCAGCTGTGCTCTGGCTGTGCTCCTGCTCATCCTCGTCATTGCCGCCTTGCTGCTGCTCACCATCATGAGCATCCCCTGCTACCTCATGCGTATTATGCGGTGCATGCTGCCCGCTTGACACCTCAGCTCCCTGCAGCCATTCCAGGTCAGCTTCCTCATCCTGCAGGTACAGGTATCAGGTTCGCTTCCTCATCCTGCTGGTATAAGGTGTAAGGTCAGCTTCCACATCCTGAAGGTGTTAGGGCAACATCAGGGACTGGCCCCACCATGCAGGCTGATGACATATGCTGCAGCCAACATGCCGCAACTTTGGCATTGCAGGGCCAGCGGTGGCACGCCTGAGCTCAAGCACGGCAAGGCCCAAAGCTTTGGGAAGGAAAGGCGTAAGGACGTAACATGCTGATTTGTCTGCTGCAACGTCAGTGGACCCAAGCAGGAGGTTGATGCTCTGCAGCAGGCCAGATACAGAGCAGAGTCCTCATGGCCCAAGTCTGCAGCGAGGAACTCACCGCACTGATCCTTTTAGTTTCCAGAATGCTTGATGCTCTGCAGCACTCCAGCTACAGAGCAGGTCTCTCATGCCTCAGGTCTGCAGCAAGGAAGCTCACCTCACGGCTCCCTCCAGCGCCCAGGACTCGCTGCAGCTGCACGATGTACCGCCAAGCGGCATTGGAGTTTGTGCTGACCTTTGTGATGCACAGCGGTCGCCACTCAACTGCAACTGCAGCATTGTCCAGCGCAGGCATCCTCTTCATGTGCTTTGACCAGAGCTGCGTGAAATGCTGACACAAGCGATGCTGGAGTTGCCTAGGGTCTGCAAGTCATTGCGCTCTTACAATAACAAATCAGCCTTGATGGCGTGTATGCCAGCATGTATGCTCACACAGATGAGATGCATGTATGCATCTCATGGCGTGTATGCCAGCATGTATGCTCAGAGAGATGAGACGCATGCAAGCACACAGATTGTTTGCTTGCTAGCAAGGAGATTCGAGCTCGGAGCGGTGATAGCTTAAACCACACTGAGCAAACCATGCCTTCTTCACGCATTGCAGTCCCAGTTTCACAGCTTGGAAAGGTTTCTACCTAGAATTAGAACAAGCAAGCAGTTGCTGGAACCTCTTACTCCTGTGTGTCATGCAACTAGTTTGCGCTTAGCCTCCTGACACAACATACACAAGGTTATTTGACACAGCCTCAGCTTACTTGAAGGTTGAGGACCTTGGCGTGCATCCCATTCAATGAGCAATGGTCGGACCTTGGACCTGCATCAAGGTTTGGCAAGGTCCATGATGACAAGGCTGCAATGGAAAGACAAAAGGCGGCTTTGAGATAGGAGCCAAGCAACAAAATTGATTTGGTGCAAAGTATTTAAGGATTGCTCCGCACTGCACAAGTTTTGGTCACAAGTACAAGCTTGTTAAAATCGCATGCACAACAGCATACCCTTTTTCTAGCCACACACACATCACCACGCACCTGACAGTTGAGTGTCCCCAGCGGATATTACTGCTGAGTATCTGTGCAATCGCATGGAGATCTGGGCGCTTGCGCCAGGTACCACTGCAGAAGTCACAGGAAGTGGATGTTTCAAGATAGAAAACAGACACAACTGCAACTTGAAACCTCTCTCTCCCCCTCCTTATAAAAACATGTAATATATCTAGATGTTTGATGTATATACATAATATACAATTATGCATGTTTGCATACATTATATTTGTATATATTTGTATATATATATAAGAGTTTGCATATGAATATCATGTACGAATGTAAATTATAAACGGTGTGTGTATGTACCTGAGAATAACTTTTTCCAAGCTATCAGGCACAGGAAGCAGCTCACCGGGGTTGTAAAACTAAGCAACGTGACAGTATTTCAGAAAAGGGCAAGGCATAACTGGCACCCAGCCATGCGTTTAAACACTTCCCTCCCTGAGGGCCTCTTGGTATGGGCAACACCCTACTTCAGCGACCAATGTCTCCCAGGCAGTGCGACCTGAAGGACAGGTCAATCTTCCATTGTGCGCACTCACACAAATCCTTCACGCTGCAGGGCGGCCACAGCAGCTGCAGCTTCACGAGATCCTTTGTCATAGGCTCCTGCTGCAACATCAAAGGCCTCCAAAAACCCAGGGGTGCTGGATGCTGCCTCCAGCACTTTGGCAAGGTTGCGCTCCAAAGAGAGTCTGCAATACAGGGAAGGTTACGTTCCAGAAAGAGTGGAGCGACGGGGGATTGCGTGGAATGATCCTTGAATGCTGCTGCTGAATGTTGACCGCAACATCACCTAGGAGGCCAGCATACACGGACCACACAAGCAAGCAAGGCAATTGCCCAGCACTCCTGACTGACTACAGACTCAAGAACACTAAAGACTCAAGGATTACGAAAGACTCAAGGGTTTTGGTTTTCCAATCTTGTGTACTGTGGCCTTGTGGAGGCAACAGAATTCTGTTCGCAGCCTCCTCCATGATGAATCCCTACCCAACACCTTGGTGACACCAAACACTACCTGTGGAACTTGCAGGCGCAGGCCTCAGTGGTGCGTTCATGACACTCTCCACTTGTACCACACTCCGCACAGCCTTTCTTGTGTGTCCCGCATTTGGTCTTGGTTCCGCTCTCATGCCCTACAAAGCATTGCAACTCAAATGGTTGTTTGCTGTGTCTCATGTACAGCCTTCCTACGGCTACATTCATGTCGCTATCGCCCAAATGAGCAGCTATGTCCACCAAGGAGGCAACATGGCTCAAACTTGTGCAAAACAATAGAAGGAAGTAGAGATACTGGCAAAGCAGGCAGGAACTTGTGAGGATGATGGTCATCAGCATTTGGACATCACAGATGCACCTACGCGCGCACACACACAGACACGCACACATAATCATGCACACATGCACACGCAGGCACAAACTGGGAAACTTATTACCACATCGCTTGCATCCTGTGCACTTGTCCAGGGAAAGGAGATCAGGGTCAGGCCCTAATTCCACAGCCTCCCGCAACCGCGACAACAAGCCAGATTCATCCTGCAAGAAAAAAAGATGGCAGGCTTCAGTGTAAGAAAAATGAAAGGTGATGAAGCCCTTTGGAGACTCAATCTCTGGAACAACAGTGTAAGACTCAGGCACTTAGTGTGCAGCCATTGGAATGGCAGTGTGTGAACGCTGTAGGCTGCTGCTGTTGCATGGCAATTCTAGCAATTTCTGGAAACTGCAGTCAGCACAGGAGGTTACACAGACAGGAAAGGACAAGTATGAAGGAGAAATGCACTTTGGGTAAGCAGGATGGTTCTTACCTCAAAGCTGGTCTTCAAATGCAACATTAGTATTCACTAGTGAGGTTGCTTGGAACCCAAACAAGCTGTGATTAAATGCTTATGGGAGATGGACAGACGGTGTTGCGTTATAAGTGGAAGGTTCACACTTGCACACACACACACACTCACATACACACACACGTGCATACATTTGGAGCAAACCGTGGAAGGCTGAGACCTCAAATGCAAGCTTTGGAGATATTTCATGGACAGCAAGATAAGGCTCAACACAAAGTTGCAGCAACCAAGCAAAGCAGCTCTCTTCAGACGAGTCTTAGCTAGTCCTTTTACGAGCTTGGCAACTTTGCTTTTGAGCTACCGTATTGCTACTTAAGTATTACGAGCAAAGTTTATTGCGTGGTGCCAAAAGCATTGCATTGATTTTCCTGCGAGTATTAATGCTTTGCAAGAGGCCTCAATAAAGTATAAAATTTACGAAGCATCATATTTGAGTACCTCTATATCTCTGGTTCACTGCTCCTTCTCATCCCCCTCATCCATCTGCTCATCAGTGGTTTCCTGAAAACACCTCCATAGGATCGCACGTCCTCCCCAGGTATATGCCTTTTTGCATTCAGCGGCACTGAATTTATACCTCCACATTTCCTTCTTCTTATATAGGGTTTGCTAACGAGGACCTTTAGGTGAGACCCGTGCTAGCAAGAGAACCTTTCTCAATGCACGTGGCCTTTTCGCTGCCATAGTCTTTTTCTTTCCTTTTCCACTCACCTCTGCACTCGACAGTAGGCAGCGGACAGCATCAAACGCTTTTGTGTGGCCCTGCAAGCATAGAGATAACACGCACTGGGGTCAGCAAAGGCTTGGAAACTTGCAAGCCTGGCTCATGCTTGCCTTGCAAAGGACGCAGCCACAACTCAAGTATCAGAATTTCCAACACAACACTCTCTTGTGCCTGCCACATTAACTGCGGCGGGTAAGAAATCGTTGTCAAACAGCAGGCCCACAGCTTGCAGCGCCTTCTTGAGCTTAAAAAACTTCTGTACATAAAACCCTTTTGATGATATCCAGTGGCGCTCACGGCATTGTTTGCGCAAGATGCATAATCACAACTTATTTTTGGTGATACTGGTTTTTGGTAGCAGGCCCACAGCTTGCAGCGCCTTGTTAAGCTGTACCTTTCTAAGGTTAGCAAACTTTTAGACATTAATTGATACCCAGTGGCGCCCGCCATTTTGTTTGCGCCAGATGCGTGATCACCGCCACACAGCAGGTTCACAGCTTGCAGCGCCTTCTCCTTGAGCCGCAAAAACTTCTGTAAATAGAAACCCTCTGATGATACCCAGTTTTTTGCGCTCATTACATGTTTGCGTAATCACCGCTACACAGCAGGACCCCAGCTCAGAGTGCCTCCTTAAGCTTCAGAAAGCTTCTGGGCAGAAAATGCTGTTAAAATCTGGTGGTGCTCCCCACACAGGTTGCGTCAGATGCGTAATCACCACCACACAGCAGGCCCACAGCTTGCAGCGCCTTTTCAAGCTTCAGAAAACGTATGTACATAAACCCCCTCTAATGACATCCAGTGGTGCTCACCACATTGTTTGCGCCGGATGCGTAATCACCCCCACACAGCAGGCCCACAGCACGCAGCGCCTCTGTGCCGCCACGCCGGATGCCCAAGAACTGCCGCACCTTTTCCAGCTCACAGAACTCCAGCTCGTTATTCAGAGGCAAATCTGCCTGCAAACAGGAACCTTTGCAACACTTTGTGCAGCCTGGTGCCGCGTTTGCAGAAATTACCTTAGAAAATCCTGTACTTGGACAGGCAGCCGATCCATCAAATGAAGTTCAGTCCTCTTCTAATTTTTCCAAACCTCATGATGTGTATTGCAAGCTTGCACTCAGTGAGTGTGCACATGAGGACTGAGAAAGGTGCGCACTGGAAGCTTATGAGCAACTCACCAACGTCTCAAAGATAGATTACTGGACGCCTTTTGGACAAACATTCACGAGGCTCAGACATGGCTCTCACTCCTGTCCTGCACTGCGCTTCTTTTGCTGTTCTCTTGCCTTGGCAGCAGACCTTCCACTGCTCCATCCTACTAAGCAGAGCGCCTGTCACAGCCAAGCCAATGGACCCACACATGACTCACCTGGAGGTGCATGCGTTTGTAGCTCACTTCTGCCCCAAAGAGGAGGACATCCACGTCAGCTGATGCACAAGCATGCACCAAGCCAGCGGTATTCAGAGCAGCACACATGGCATCTGCTTCTCCGATGGCTTGGACGACGGGCAGGCCCTGGTGTTTGTGTGTGTGTGTTTTGTGTGACACAAATTGTGTCTGTTTGTGCGTGCGTGCGTGCGTGCGTGTGTGTGCGTGCGTGTGTGTGTATGTGCGCGCGTGCATGTGTGTGCCACATGTGCTGTAGACTCAGCAAAGATTATCAGCATGAACCTATGCAGCCATTAGAGGAGTGCAGCCAGGGACAAGAGCAAAATGGGAGGCCTCACCAGGGTAATTCAAGTTTTATGTTTATGCAGGTAGAAAATCAAATGGGCAACGGCAGGGCTTACTGATCAGCTGAGCAAGGGCTGCAGCATCCCTGACAACCTTTCAAGCTGGATAGAATCAGAACATGAGAGAAAAATGTCAAGAGCCTAAGGCACACAAACATGCACACAACTCATCAAATAGTGGGAAAAATGTAAGTCTGCAGTGGAAACACACCATGGCCTCAAGCAGGCGCCCAGTCTCTCTACAGTGAGTGCTGAACCACCCAGAGGGAACGTTTCCAAGCTCTCTGCTGGGCTTGATGGAATCCCTGCCAAATCTTGCCTGATGCCTGGCGAAAACAACATTCACAGAGCATCAGTGAAGGTGCTGCGCATCCCCAATTGAATCGAGTCTTTTTTGCCAATTTCAGTTAACTTTCCTTTGGAAACAAAAAAAATGCTTTGGGTTGTAAAACGCAACAAGCTGTAAAACCTTCTGTATTTCCCAAAACCAACAATAGGAAGGAGATGCAAACCTACAGTCAAATTTAAAGGGATCATGAATTAGCAGCCCTTTTTGTAGAAGCACATTAATGATACCTAGCTGTAATTGAAGCAGGTCAAAAAGAAAGCAGACAGGCATGAGGGACACATGGCATGGCTCCAAGTGTCCTCTAAGCACATTTAAACTCTGAAATATTGCTGTAACTTAAGCAAATGACATGGTAGTTGGCACCTCGTCATAAACCTCAACTTTTGCTGTAACTTCAGCAACTTACAACAGCTTCTTATTTGGTGCACAAGGAAGAGGCTGCCCAGCTGGAGGGAGAGAGGGTTGACCCCAGCTTGCACCGTTAAATTACTTTTTTGCCACTGTACGCAAGCCATAACCAATAGTTTCTCTCTTATAGACACCCCAGCCTCACAGTCCAGCATTTTGACCGAGGGCTGTTTTATATTAATTCCCGTTAAAATCCCATAGAACCCCCTTGCATCATTCCTTCCTTGAGCACCAATAGAGTACCACCCTAGGACTACCTTCTCTGCAGTGTCCTCTCCTTGGCTGCAGGTGACATGCCATCTATGACGAAAACTGGGTGAACCCCATGCCTGACCCAGTTGCATGCGCGTTCAAACACGACCCTCTGGCACATGCCAAGCTCGTCCATGCCTAAGGTGTGCAGGGCCATCTGCAGAGCGATTGGGGGGCACAATGGTTTTGAGGGAGTCCATGCGTGTGTACGTGTGTGATTTAGTGTATTATATTCTCTCTCTCTCGTGTGTGTGTGTGTGTGTGTGTGTGTGTGTGTGTGTGTGTGTGCGCGCGTAGGCGCGCATGTGTGTGTGTGTGTGTGTGTGTGTGTGTGTGTGTGTGTGCGTGTGTGTGTTTGCATGTGTGTGCACTTTCACGTGCCGATCTTGGTCAACAATGGAGCCAGCAGCTGCAACAAGTATCTGGTTCTTTGCTTCCAGCATCCATATGGAGAGGTCTACTGCGATGATTTGGCCATCAACCTTGCTCATGAGCGCCATCAAATCATTCTGACTGTTCATTTTCTGCACAGCATTGGCCTCCGCTGCCAAAGACACCCATAGTTTTGCAACTCCCATGGAAGATGAAAGCCAAGGTTTAGATGTCACCTCTGCTTGTCCCTAAACTTTCTGCTTCATTCCCGCTCATCGTTTCCAACTGTATTCTTCACCATCATCTTCGTTCAGCTCTTTCTTGGTCTCTAACATTCAATTTTAATCTTTGTTTCCCTGCAGATGATTTCTCCTCTGACTTGTGGGTCTTCGATTTGTGAATAGGGTTGACTAGGGTCTTTTGCTTATCTGGTTGCCAATCACGAGTGAAACATTCGTTTAGAATTATAAATATCTGTGGTTGATGTTGCGACACGTGTGCACTGTGCATGCAGTGCTTTTTGGCTATGACAGAAGAAGCATGAACCTAGGATCTGCATGGACTGCTTGAAGACAGCAGCTGCATCAGGCTGGTGTATCTCAGAGGAGTGAGCTTCAGAAAACACCAGTTTGGAATCTGCTCAGCAGCCCGAGCAGGTTCCTAGGAGGGACCAGGGGGGAGAATCCTCCACCTTCCCCAGCTCTCTGTTCTCCCCAGCTCTCCATTCTACTGGGGCTCTGTGCTGGGGCTCTGTGCTGGGGCGGCTGACCAGCCCAGCACCTACAAGCCAGACCCTTCCAAGGTACAACCATGGGTATGGGAATGCTCCTTAAAAGTAAGAAGAACAAGCAGTGTGCCAGCAGCCAGTATGCGCTACAGCACCTGGACATTGTCCGCGAGCAGTGGACATCCATCGCAGACACAGTCCAGGATGATGAACTTGCCGGAGAGAGCTTGAGCGTGAGTGCTGATCCACCAGCATGCGTTTACTAGGCAAAAGCACCAAAGCACGAGCTCAGCTCTCTTGCCTGTGAGTCAGCATAGGTGCTCAAGGTGCCTGTCACGCCTGCACTTCACAGCGAGAAGACATATATGTACTTGTTCATGCATGTGTTCAGAATGCATCTAATGCATGTGCTGGGCATGCTCTTGTACACAATTTGGCAAGATGTTGACATATGTTGAAGGGCATTTACTAGCGTGCGCACGCCTGTGCTGTGTATGCGCATACGCACGCGTGCACACGCACACACACAACAGCTAGCGGTGCTTTCACAAAAGGGATTTATGTGCAAATTACTCCTCTACAAGCTTTCACAGCATCGTTGTAATGAAACCTACACTGATTTAGAATAGCACTTTCAAAGAAAGGTGCCATTGGAAATGCGCCCTTGCGAATCTCAGTCTCAACATGAGTGTGATCGTCCTTGCACGTACGCATGCTTCCAGGAGGATATAGTCCCTTACAACGTTGCATTGCATGTTCAACTATTAGCATTTGTGCAAGCTGCAGTCATTTTGCTCCTGCTGCTGCAGCTGCTTGAAGATGAGGTGACGCTCGTACATGATGCGCTGAAGCAAGCAGATGAGCTGCAAGCCTTCCAGACGCTGGAGGCCATTGACTTGTTTCTTGAAGATGAGGATGGCATGACGTGGACTGGTAAGGGCATTGCAACAGACAGAAGTCTCCAAGAAACGCAAGGAAAGAATGGGAGCAGGTGCCAGGTCCCAGCTTGCGTTTGCTCTGCTTGGGCAGGACCTCAAAGCAAGCAGCTCTGTAAGGGTGCCTGTCCGCCGGAGCATAACATTTATCGCAGCATTGATCATGACAGAAGTATTTTTGTGGCTTGCTTTGCATCACGTTTACCCATCCACCTATCAACCTCAGTTGCTGCACTTCTTTATCCTCTCAGCCGGCCTAACGCACAATCCACCTTGGTACCTACATGCCAAACATGAAAAACACGCCATTGTCTTGAGCTTACTTTTTCTCACGAATGTTACAAATGCGCAAAACCTGCGCACAGGTGTTGAGGATGGTGCGCGCACTAGCATGGTTCATCTACTTTATGCTGCCTGGGTGACTGCTGTCCAGAGGCTGATGAAGCTGCCAGTGGAGAAAAGGCCTGAAAATTTGAAGTGAGTTGCATGCTTCCCAAGGTGTAAAATGCCTCAGTGCTGTGAATGTGCATTCAATCCGTGGCCGCAGAGTTGTGAAATTCCTTGTGCTGGCATCTTAGCCAGCCACATACTCATGTTGTTGGTGTGCACCTTCTACCTGGGTTCCAGAGCTGGGGTGCAGGCGATTTCCATTTGGATCAGTTCATAAGTTAGGTCCACTCTGTTGTGAGTCCGGGTAAAACTTTCTGGACGCTCGAACCAAATGACCAGGACTTGTTGCACGCACATACACACGGGCGCACAAAACACACTTCACACAACAGGCATGTATTGAAGCGCGCTGCCACCACGGGTGAGGAGCTGAGCAGCATGTGCGAGCAGGGAGCTGTGATAAGCAAAGCCTTGGACTATTTGCAAGCACTTGCTGCAGCACCAGATGATGCTGTCAAGGAGGATGTCAATGAGGAGGAGGACGAGGAAGGGCCCAACATGCAAGGGCGGCCCCACGAAGGAACGGGAGCAGCAGAGGATAGCAAGGAGGTATGCTTTTGATGCAAAGCAGTGAGGGGAGCCGCGCTGTCCATACGGTCTTTGCGAGTAGATAATGGTGTGGGAATGTGAGGCTATTGTGCTCAGATCAGGCAGAGGCAATGGGATGATCTGCACAGCTCATTAGTGCTGGGGGACAAGTCATCTAAACAAAAAGCGGGCACACTTGACGAGCCTGCCGTCTTTTTGCAGTCTCCACAGGCTCTTTTCCGAAATGATGCATTGATCCGCGTAAGTGTGTAATAATTATATCCTGCCTCCCTGCATTCAAGATTCCAAGCGTGCCTCCTCATGCCCTTCCTTAATGAAGGATGAACTCAGAAGGGCACAGCTCCTCCAACTGCTTTTCTCCTTCAACAGAGTTCAATGTCTCTTTTTGCCCTTCCCTGATGCAGGCTGAACTCAGCATAGAGTACGACTTCTTCTCTGTGTACCAAGCTTATGTACAGAGATTACGAAGCAGAGCTCAAGGTCGAGCAGAGGTGGGTCCTCGCTTTTGTTGAGTGGAGGCAGCAGGACCTACACTCCGAGAGCACAACCAATGCTCCTGTCCTTATGACAACGATTTGTTTTTCAAGACTTTTGCTTTGCAACATCCATTGGCTACCAGGCAAAGCATTTCAGAGGATTTCAGTGCTTTAATACTCTGACGGGCACATGGGGCAGCCAAGATCCTGCTTTCATTACCCATTTTCACAAGCGAGGAGATGCTGTCATGCTGCAATGGCCAGTATCAACATTTGGGGGAATGCTGATTGCAGGATAGTAAAGGGCAGCATGGTGGCGTTCAATCCTTGCAAGGGACCGGTGATTTCATTCATTGTCTGTTTATTTGCTTGTCAATTATTGCAGGATAGCATAGGGCAGCAAGATGGCGGTCAGTCCTTGCAAGGAACCGGTGATTTTGGCACAAGTGGAGCAGAGGAGGAGGAAGAAGACGGGGCCGATTTCCAATCGCATGTCATGTCAGGTGGGTTAGCCTCAGGGAAGGCCGCACAAACTGTTGCTGCATTAACAGAAAGCAGGGGCTTACAGCGTAGCCAGAACAGACGAGTGCCTTGCAGTGTCAGGAGGCGTAGCAGCTTTATGCAATGATCCCCTTTCAGTAATGGCAGCTTTATCCAATGACCCCTTTTAGTAATGGCGCTGACCAAAATTATGGGATTTGGTCAATTCCAAGCATAATAAGCCTGAACAAGTCAAGTGAAGATGCGTAACTTTGTTAGGAATGTCTCTAGAACAACTTAATTGCAGGCAGGATTTTGCCCACCGTAAGATTAAGATGCTCAAAGTAAAGAGGGCAGGGTTTTATGTGGGGAACCTCAGGGGTCTGCTGAGCACTAAAAATAAGCATTTTTTTCCTCCTTTGTTTTCACGTATAGTTGTTTCTGCATTCAGTCGGACAACCCTCACATTGTTTGCCCTGAGCAAACCAGATATAAGAAAATTGGTTATAAAATTTTGTGTCTGAGCATTGAGGTTTGTTCGAAAGGCTCAGAGGCTGTTTCACATCAAGTTTGGCAAGAAAAAGGTGATTTTCAAATTTGCACCAATGATGACCAGCGCTCCTGTACTTAAGCTGCTTTGAAGTCACCCAATCTTGCTGCAGTGTAAGATTTTGCGGGGGAGCTCTGGGGGAATGAGCTGGTGCGGGGCACCCATCTGGAAGGTCCGGGCACGAGAGGAAGGACCTCCGTCAGCTTTCCCATGCTCCAAGCTTGCTCTCCCAATCTTGGCACGGGGTTGCAGCAGTGTGATGCTTCCAATGGATTAAAATGGGCTCCGTCAATAGTCTGGCTGGAAGTCGGTAAACTGATCTGTTGCGTTACTCTTAGTGGACTTGTTGATCCAAGGCAGGAACCTGGCCCTGGTTTACACCAGAGTTGCAGCAGGCATAGAAATGGTTTGTAGCATCCTCATACTGCAAATTTGTGAAGCGTTAAATGACTATTTTCGTTCTGGAAATCTTTGCAATCCAATGAACTACCCCGGTCCTTTTATAATGGTGCAGGAATGGGCAAGCTGAAAGGTTGCAATGTGTTTTTACACTCATGTGCCTAAGCAGGGCAGAGCCCAGCTGCAGGACTGACCTTATTTCAGATGGCCCCGTCTGCTATAAAATGTTTGGATTCACTAAAGATGCTTGTAGTTTATCAAAAACGAGGCCACCTTTGTCAGAGTTATTGAGAGGAACAACCTGATGCGGCATTGCTAGCACATACAAGATATAAGAAAGACGTACTGGCATTGTGGTGGCAACTGATGGCTTGCATCATTCTGGGGTGCTTGCTCCCGATTATGGCATCAGCAGAGCAGCCAGCTAAATGCATAATCATCTGTCCATCCAAATTTGTTTTGGATTGCAGAGGCTGCAATGCTCCGAGATATGCTGAAGGAAAGACAGGCCAATGGTCGATTATCAGCCCTGGACAGGTACGGATTGTGGTCTGCCCTAGGCAAGCCTTGGAAGTATCACCTAAGCTCACGCTTTGAAAAAAAGCTCTTAAATCGATTTGCATTTCCGTGGATAAATGTGCCCGTGCATCTTTTGCTGGCTTTGCATATTTTTCTTGGATGTTGGTTTCTTCAACCAGCTAAATGCTTTATTGTCATTACTATTCACCAGTGTGTTGCTGTTGAGGTGGTGGTGACTGTGGTCGTCGTGATTGAAGTATGACTATGGCCTTGGTTGTGGTGGCTGTGGTTCTGGTTTTATTCCTTTTGCCAGCATGTTGAGACATTTCCTTTTAAAGTTGGAATCATTCATCCAAACATTTTGGACACTTAAGACAATGCACATTTACCGTGGGAGTAAGACTCATGCACCCCAGCATGTCGGATGCATGCATTCTATGTGCATGGTTGCCCGAAGGTCAGGAATATGTGTCGCCTGAACAAAAAATAATGCTGACAAGTGCGTGTGTGGGGGTGTTGTTTGCCACAACACACACGGGGCTGACATGAGCCTGCTACCCGTACCCATCAACACGAACCATGCATCCATCGCTACATGTGTTCTGCTGAACGCATGCCTGCAGTCCAAAGATGCTCCCTGTGCTGCTGCGCGTGGCGGGCCGCCTCCCGCCGGGGGACCCCATGCGCCAGGAGGTGGAGTCTGCAGTGGGCGGGCCCCCTGGCAGCGCTTCCTGGGCACGAGCTCTGGCAGCAGGAGTGCAGCCTACACCACCTCAGCTCCACCTCAGTACCCCCTTAGCTCCAGACACCGGGGCAAGCATACTGCCAGTTGGTGCGGAGCTCAAGGTGGAGACTCCAGGCTTTGCGCCTGCAGCAGGCAGTGTCAGCAGCTGCAGGGGTGGCACTTTCCCTGGCATTGTTGCTGCAGCGCATGCCGCACTGGATAGCCCCACTAAGGCTATCATGGGTAGGGCACTTGAGGTCCCTGGAGAGTCTGGCAGCATTGCAGCTGGTGGGAACACTGCAGCGTCCAACTTAGCAGGGGGCTTTGGCTCTGTGATTTCTGTGCCCCCCTCCTCTTCCCTTGATTACTCCCAGCCGCCGCTGCAGCAGCAGCAGCAAGAGGAAGAGCAGGTGGGGCTGTCTGGAGCCGGCTTCCTTGCCCCTCAGCCCACTCCATACCCACAATCCCTATTGGCAAGCAGCATGCTTCCGCTTCAAAGCAGTGGGGCCTATGGTGATGCCCTGGCAGGCCCAGGCCTCTTTGAGGGTGAAGCGCAGATTGCAGATGGCGATGTGGATGAGTTCCTGAACAGTGACTGTGAGGGGCCTTCCTACCTGGGAGGTATTGAGGAGGAACAGCCTAGCAAGCTGCCACGCTTGGCTCAGTGATTGCCCCGGGGGCTGATCTCATGGCTTCAAGGATTTGCACTTTTGCACAGTGCACTGTACTTGCACATGACCATTTCGATGTTCACAGAGCTCATTGTTGTACATGTAGGTTGTTGCTGCTGCAGACTGGTTGGTGCATGGCTCTGCCGCCTCAAGTCTTAATGGACCTGCTCATAACCTGCATTTATAAGATTTATAATCATGTCTGGCTTTCCATGGGTATGAAGTCAATAAGGAGCTCATTTTTGTGTTCTGTGTACAGATGTGCTGACTATGTTTGACATTTGATGCGCTGACCATAGATGTGCCTGCACACCCATTATCCAGACATCTTGCGCAATGGCAGTGTGATAATACACAAATGGACTCCCCCCACATGTTGGTTCAGGTGTTAAACCTATCAGGGGCATAATTCAAGCCTCAAAGCAGCTGCAGATGTACATAAAACCTTTTGGACATGGACCTACAAATACCATGAACAGAGCAGAGCAGAGCTAGCAGGCATCCTGGTAGCGTTCCAACAAGGGCAAGCAGATATAGCCTCTGATAGTGTGCTTGGGAAGGGAAGAGAAGGATTACATAGCTGTACCTGCCTGCGGGGGCAGCTTAGCTGAAGCAGAATGTGCCTGTAACCAAACCAGTCCAATCTAGAAGCAATACTAGAAGCTCAGTCACAGCATTTCAGGCATGCAGACACGAGCTTGGCTAATCCTAGGACATCAGCCTGCTTCTCTGATAGTGTGCTTGCCTTACCAAGGTTTCCTAACAGGTCCCCAATCCACCGGGCATGAGGACGACAAACGTGCAGAATTCATACAGGTTACAGAAGAAAGAAGGCCTCCAGTCAAAACGGTTGACTGCTAGCCTGCCCATAAAAAAGCAATCATTCATGTAGAAAAGGAAAAAGCTTGTTATTGTTTTAAGAAAGAAGAGATATGATAAGATTGCACATGGTGAATGCCAGGTATGGTGAACCCATACAGACTATCACAGGTTTTTAAAAGCACACACCCCGCATGCTGAGAGTTGCTACTTAGTACCAGACCTATCTAATCATTAGATGATTTTTTGGCAATGTGTACGCTGACGCCTTTGCAGACTCTGCAGCATTCATATACACCACGGACGTCTCAGTCCCAGGTGCCAGAGTCCCCTTCCACGACCTCTTTTGGCTTTCCATTATGCCCTCACATGTTTGCAAAGGCGACCAGCACCACAGAATAAAAAATTTACAGCAAGTATCAGGTGGGGGCAACTGGCCCGTATCGCCGAACATGCTCTTTCTTGAGGTTCTTTCTCAATTCTAACCATGCTTAACAGCGCCAACCATTATCTTCGTAAAAATATTGCATTTATCAAATCAGATAAAGATGCCCTCTGTCGGTGGGAGCCATTGGGAGGCTCTTTCCTTAATGCATGCGGCCGAATGGCAAGCGTAGATCTTTCTTTCTATCAAGCTCAGCCACCGTCATGCTACGGAGCCCTGGTCATGCGCGAGGAGGGCGACAGCAAGGAGGAGATCCCTGGATCGAATCCTTGGGATCGAATCCTTGTAGCCAGGGTGGAGATAAAGATGCCCTCTGTCGGTGGGAGCCATTGGGAGGCTCTTTCCTTAATGCACGCGGCCGAATGGCAAGCGTAGATCTTTACTTCTTTCTTTCATCTATCAAAAACTGATGAAATCAGAGGACCCCAGATCACTCTCCTACCCTCAGATCACCCGAAAAATACCCACCGCTCCACTAGAGTGGCCTGGACCATTATTGACTTCCAAAACAGTGTTTCAGTAATCTTTATATACCATGCTAACATCCTGCATAATAAAAAAGGCAAGGAGGTCAAAGATTGGCCTCTTTGGCACCCCTTCAAGGCTTGTATTGTTACAGACCATAACTTAAGGCTCAAGGTGAATGGCGGAAAGTCTGGATCTGACCAAGTACTGGGTTTTTTCACTCCAATTTCTCAATGATATTCTTTTGGTTCAAGACTCAAAATCAGTCAAAACCACACACGTTGATGCAGTGGGCGTTCTGGAGTGGAGATTAAGTGGTCAAAAAGTAGGGTTCACTTCGCAGCTAATTAGGCATAGTCGTAAATGGCAGTTTTCAAGACCCAGTGCTATTAATGGTTACAGTGTGACTTGACCTTCAGCCAGGTAGTTTAAGTGCTGGCCTGCTCGACTGTTCCAGCCACACAAAAAATATCCATGAGTTTGGAAACAAAACGAGAAGTCTCATTAGTTTGCAAAAAATGAAACAAAACTAGCTTGAGTACAATAAAAAGCGCCTGGCTCGTCCAGCAAATTTCTGAGAGTGAAGGACAAATATGCAAAAGTCATTTTGAGGGAACACGCAGGATTGCAAGGACAAAGGAATACAGCGTGCTCTTCATCTTGAAGTCCTTTTTGGTCACACCTATCACATTCAGTGCTAATATTGAAAGTATTAACAGCTTGGAAACAGAGCTAATAAAGGAACCGTTCAGCGTGACTTCAGCTTGAAAGCTGCCCATTACAGAGAACATATGCAGGGAGCATGCAAAGAAACAGGCAATTCCAGGCCTCAGGTAATATCCTCTGAAATACTATGCGGTTGAAAGCACTCCCTACATCATTGAGGAAAAGAGTATACCTAGGGCTAAGGCACTGTGTGTGTCATGCTACGGAGCCCTGGTCAGACGCGAGGAAGGCAACAGCAAGGAGGAGGTCCCCGGATCGAGTCCTTGTGGCCGGGGTGGAGATAAAGATGCCCTCTATCGGTGGGAGTCGATGGGAGACTCTTTCCTTAACACACGTGGCCGAACGACAAGCGTTGATCTTTCTTTCTTTCTGTGTGTCTCCTTTTCGTACCAACAAGAAAAGAAGGAAAAAAATAGGTCCGTAGGGGCCAGGAGGCTTACTCGCTGTACCCTGTCCCTGATCTTGGCGCTGAGAGTTGATAGCATCATTCTTGTGCCACCCCAACCCTCTATTCTAAATAATTTGACAGGCAAGCACAAGCACAAAGGCACAAGCACAGCTCTGCTGATACCTCCAGCTACTATTACAAAAGCTGGCACTCTGTCGTAGCAAGCGAGGTCCTCATCAATGAGACTCACGGGCTAAGGCTGGGAGCCGACAGGAGAAAACTAGTGAGGGTCTTGCGGCTTGTCAGCTATGCCCCTGCAGGCTTGGTCTCATCTTTTCCTGCCCTGCACTGCCTCACCCACAGCTACTACCCTGCCAAAAGAACCCTGCAAGTATAATGTGTGTCTGGTACACTGATGGCAGCTGTAGAGGAAAAAAAAGAAAATTATTTAGGCAGTGATAACACTCCCTACATCAATTATTGAAAAGGATACACATTGGCTCAAAGAGCTGTGCGTCTCCCTCACCAGAGGCTAAGAGGGAAGCTAGTGTGGGTCTAGTGGGTTTCTGGCAGCACTGCGTGGCATGCGGCCCCAGGGCACCAGAATAATGTTGTCTTTGGCACGTCTGGTTGAGGTAAGTTTGTGCGTGTATTGCAAGAACGGGCATAGAGCTGTCAAATTCATAATGGCAAACAATGAAAGAAGTAGGCATCTGCTCCCCCTCACTGACAGCAAAGAATGTGTTGAGCCCAACGATACTGGAATATTCAACGCCATACGTCAAGCTGAATCAGCAGCGAGTGATCCTGCCATTACGCACTGTTATGCACGTATTGCTTCTGAAACTTTCGACTTTTTTTCATCAAATAAGTAAACAACTTTAGTTGAACTTATCAACCCTGACTTAGGGCTTCTCAGAGAAGCACAAACAACACATGTAAAGGGATGCCCTCTAAGTCATATCTACTCTCATTAGCAACTCTCAAACCTAAAATGTGTTCACAAAGTGAAATTTCATCATGAGATTTTCTCATTATCTGATCTGACCTTGGTGGTGGAGGGGACTCACGGCTCTTCTGAGCCAATGTGTCTCCTTTTCCTTTATTGATGTAGGGAGGGTTTCCTCTGCCTACGTAGTTTTTCTTTTCTTTTCTTTTCTTTTCTGATCTGATCTTCATGATGCTGGCATTGCTGGTAACGAATGTGCAGATGCTATTGCAGAATACCAGGCAAATCAAGCCAACAGTAGTGTGGCAGATACAGGGATCAATGGCGCAGGTCCCGATGGAAATATTTCCCCCCCAACCTTCTGGTTAGCCAAGGAGGAAAAGAGAGATCATGCTACAGGCACATCCGCAGCTCCTGCATCCGCTCCCAAACTCACCTACCTCCGTAATTTTCAAAATGCTCGCAAGTCCTACATGCATACAGAACACAGACTTGGATGTGCCAACCCCAAAACCGGTCACTGCATTTTTTGCCAGAAATGTTTACCTCAATATGATAAGAAAACCAGCCATGCCTGTAGGAACATGTTCTGTACATACTCACCTATAAAGTGCACCATCCTGCAATACCACACAGCCTGAGGCACCCTCTAACCAAAAACACGCGGTTCGCTTCAAGTTTTAAGTTTAAAAGGTCCACTATGCCCTCTTCCAGGCTGTCATCAATTAGACAGCACACTCCACACGCTCTCAGGCTGCCAAGAACACATGTAATCTCCAGCATGAAAACTGAACGCCACAATGTTGCTGGAAGAATGATCATCAAAGCTCTTAACAAAAGCCCTTGGGGAGCAGGCTTGGTTAACATGGACATAGGAAGTGGTGATAGGTTGGTACAGCACAACCTTCAAATTCCTGCCCATGCCTCAAACAGAACTATACCCCCTCACCTCTTTCCTCGTAGACGTTCTAAAAGATCCAAACCCATCTCCAGCTGTCCCGATGCTATCCTGATTACCTCTTACTGTGCCAAACCCATTTTTTCCCTCCTCCTCCTGCTCACACCATGTGTTGCACAGCAGGCACAGGACAAAACAGTGGACCACCACAGCTAACCGCATGAGACACCTCACCAACTGACTGCAAACTAGCAGCATGTGCACTTGATTGAAATCAAGTACTGTGAAGACACGAGGCCTGGACAACAGCTGGAGGCGGCACAGTGGCAGCATGCAGACCTCTGCAAACTTATCTGTGCAAAAGCCGTGACTCTTCATACCATTCTCCTGGGCATTGGTGGAATGTGCTGTACTGGTTCTTGTCTGGAGTGCATGGCAATTTAGAGGCTAATTGCTCTGCATTATGCCTGGTGATGCCCCCATTACCTCTTTCCAAGAACTTTTTCTTAAAAATCTAGACTCACATCCAGCCGTCCTGGTGCTATACTGATTACTCCCTATAAAGCCAAACCCACTTCTTCTTTTCCTTCTACCTCCTGCTCACACCATCATGCATTACGCAGCAGACACAACCCCACACTGAGGATCACAACAGCCAACCGCATGAGGCAACCCTACCGACTGAATGTGAAACAGCGGCATGTGCACTTGATTGAAATCAAGTACTGTGAAGACGCGAGGCCTGGACAACAGTAGGAGGCAGCACAGCGGCAGCATGCAGACCTCTCCAAACTCATTAATGCAAAGGTTGTGACTCTCCACACCATCCTTTTGGGTGTTGGTGGAACCTGCAACACTGAGCACACCCTTAACTAGTTTAAACAGCTGAGATTTGACCACCAACGCGCCAAAAACCTTGCTTGCAATCTTCATGCCATTCTGTTATGTATGCCAACAGGCTTGTTACCACTAGGCATGCTATTGAAAACAAGAATTTTTCTTGCAGCCAGGTTATGGGGCCGGGTGCTTCCAGTAACCCTCCTGATCCCCATTAAGAACTTCTTAGAAAAGAAAAGAAAAGAAAAACTACGTAGGCAGAGGAAACTCTCCCTACATCAATTAAGGAAGAGGAGACACATTGGCTCAGAAGAGCCGTGAGTCCCCTCCACCACGAAGCTACAAAAAGAAGACTCTAATGGGGATCTGGAGGGTTATTGGAAGCACCCGGCTCCATAACCAGGCTGCAAGAAGTATTCTTGTTTTCAATAGCACGCCTAGTGGTAACAAGCTTGTTGGCATACATGACAGAATGGGCATGAAGTTTGCGAGCAAGTTTATTGGCGCGTTGGTGGTCAAGTCCCAGTTGTTTAAACTGGTTAAGGGTGTGCTCAGTGTAGCAGGTCCCACCGACACCCAAAAGGATGGTGTGGAGAGTCACATCTTTTGCATTAATGAGTTTGCAGAGGTCTGCATGCTGCCGCTGTGCCGCCTCCAACTGTTGTCCAGGTCTCGTGTCTTCACAGTACTTGATTTCAATCAAGTGCACATGCCGCTGGTTTACATTCAGTTGGTGGGGTTGCATCACGCGGTTGGCTGTTGTGGCCCTCAGTGTGGGGTTGTGTCTGCTGCGTAACGCATGATGGTGTGAGCAGGAGGTAGAAGGAGAAGAAGTGGGTTTGGCTTTATAGGGAGTAATCAGTATAGCATCAGGACGGCTGGAGGTGAGTCTAGATCTCTTAGAAAAATTTCTTGGAAAGAGGTAAGGGGGTATAATTCTGTTTGATGCATGTGCAGGGATTTGAAGGTTGTGCTGCGCCAACCTATCACCACTCCCTATGTCCATGTTAACCAAGCCTGCTCCCCACGGGCTTTTGCTAAGAGCTTTGATGATCATTCTTCCAGCAACATTGTGGCGTTCAGTTTTCATGCTGGAGATGATATGATTTTGGCAGCCTGAAAGCATGTGGAGTGCGCTGTCTAATTGATGACAGCCTGGGAGAGGGCATAGTGGGTCAGTAGACCTTTTGAAACGAACCGCATGTTTTTGGTTATAGAGGGTGCCAGTGCGATATTGTAGGATGGTGCGCTTCATGGGTGTGGATATACAGGACATGTTCCTAAAGGCATTGCTGATTTTCTTATCTACATGTGGTAACAAAATCTGATAATATGAGTAGTAGCCTGTTTTGGGGTTGGCATATCCAAGTCTGTGTTTTGTATGCATATGAGACTTGAGAGCATTTTGAAGATTGGAGAGGTAGGTGATTTTAGGATTGGGTGTACGAGCTGTGGATGTGCCAGCATTGTGTTCTTTTTTTTCCTCTTTGGCTAACCAAAATATATGAGAAAAGGGATTTCCGCCGGGGCCTGCGCTAGGGATCCCGGTATCAGCCACATTATTATTGGCTTGGCTTGCTTGATATTTTGCAATAGCATCTGCACATTCGTTACCAGCAATGCCAGCATGAGATTTTACTTTGTAGAAACAAATATTGGTTTGTGAGTTGCTATTGAGGGTAGATATGGTTTTTAGGACATCCCCTTGAATATGTTGTTTGTGCTTCTCTGGGTAAATAAGTTGTTTACGTATTTGATGAAGAGAGGTGAGACTGTCTGAAGCAATGTGTGAATAAGAGTGTGTGATGGCAGCAGCAATTGCTGCTAATTCAGCTCGACATATGGTGTTGGTAATTCCAGCACCGTTGGGCTCGACAAAACTTCTGCTATCGGTGAGAGGACAGTAGACTCCTGCTCCAATTTCTTATTTGCCATTCTGGATTTGACAACTACCATCAGTGTAAGCCCATGTCCTCCAGTCAGGGACTTTGAGCTTGAGGGTTGGACTAGATTGCTTAGGTACAAAAAGTTCTTCCTGATTACCTACGTGTGGAGAGGTAAGATATCTAGATATTTCTTGTTTGTCAGAGGGGAGGCGTTGGCATTTATTGAATCCAGGCATATCAGCATGCATTGTATTGAGAGTAGAATGGTTGCCTATACTGCGCAGCTTCCAGTTAACTTCTGGTACAGCCGAAGCCAGGCCTTGTAGCCAAGCTGGGTTATGATTGTTTAAATGAATCCTTGCAGCTGTGTTCCAGACTGCAATAATTTGTAGGTCCCAGGTGTGTTGAGAAAGGGGTATTTCCTGGTTGATGGAGGATTGTGGATTGTTGTAGCAAAGGTTGGTACGAGCGATGGTTCCAAGTTCACAACAGAGATGTGGATAGGAAGTGATGAGTTTGGAATAGGGGTTAGTTACCATGTGTTGTCCCCATACAGGGAGGAACATGAAAGTAGCAGTGGCCTCTGTGTTGAGAATAGTTGAGTAGATAGCATGGCGTAAGGCCTGGGTCATAGCTTCCTCGGTGTAAATGGGATGGCAGACAGAAAAACCAGAATATCTGGATGAGAGGGAGTTATGGTGGGCACCAAAGAGAGTGTCTCGGGGGTCAGTGCTCCAGTAATGTTGGTATTGTGGGTTGTGGTCCAGCGGGGAGGCCATTTTTTCTTGAGTTACCAGGGCCCATTCTTTAAGGGCAGCGTGGATGGGGGTTGGCAGGGCCCGCGAAAAGGAGTCTTTAATCTTTTTACTAGCGTACTTGTTTTCTAGCATAGTCTTGCGAGCAAGGAGCCCCTGCAGCTCAGATGCAAAGCTAGTAGGAGCAGGTGTTATGGCTTCATGCAAGCCTGCAAGCTTGGCCCTATAGAAAGCCTTGTAAAGGATTTGAAATCGGCTAGGGGTTATCATCCCAACACATTTACCTTGTGTGTTGTAAACGCATGCCATGTATGCTTTGTAAATTTCCGGGAGGAGAAGGGGAGGTGGAGCACGAGAGTTGGAACTTTGTGATTCAGTGTCTAGTGATGTTAGATTGGGGTTTTGTTTTACTTTGTACTTGACAAGGTCAATGTCATGTAGCCAAAATTCACTGCAACCAGTGGGTTTAATGTCTACTTGTGGGTTGGTGGGGTGTATGTCTAAGGAAATTTTATTGCGGAGTTCTGTGTCTAGATTTTGCCTCCAAGTATTAATAGTGTGAGGCTTATCAAAGCCTTGTCTTTCAAGGTTAGAAAGGGCAGAGTCTGCTGTGGGTCGGGAAAGGTCTGGTTCACTTAGCTTGGCTTCAAATTCAAGCAGACGCTGTTGGAATTTAGGCCAAGTCTCTCTAGTTTCCTCAGGCTCCCAGGAGGGCATCCAAGTGACCATTATGAGCTCTTCTCTAGACTGGCATTCTCTGTCAATTTTCTGTGCATTGTTAAGGCCTGCGCAGGCGGGACAAGCCCATGTGTCAGCTGCATCTATCTCTTGTCTTTGCCCATCAGTATAGCAACCAAGTTCTTTCATGCATTTCCAGTGGTACGTTCGTTGGCAAACATCACAGATATACATGTCAAGGTAAGGAGGTTCAGAGTTGATAGGTTCATAGCCACCATGGTAATTGCATATTTGGCAGCAAGCACACTCAATATCAGTGCGAGCAGCAGTTGAGGTAGTTGCAGGCTGAAGGCCAGCTTTCTTGAAGAAAGGCAGGGCCCACTTCTCAATAATCATTGGGGCAAAATGGGTGTGGTATTGCACTTGGTGGTGGATGAGGCTTCTCCTTCCGTCTTTTTTATTAACCATGCAGTTTCTCCAACCATCTATATGGGTTATGTCAAAATCATGGTTATATATAGCATTGATAGCATGGCTAGCTGTTTTTGCTTTTGTAAGCTTGTGGACTGAGGCTTTCTTATAATTCCAGACCTCAGAGGCTTGGCATAGTGAGCTGAGGGGGTTGATGACAGGAAGGGTCAGTTCTGTCTCTATGTGAAGCATTTTTTTCTTTTTGTTTTTGTGGTTATTAATTTGTGTATCTAGGCTGTGTGGAGTGTTTGGACAGGAAGGAGGGTTGCGGATTTTGCCTGTATGGCCAGTATCTGTTGTGCATGGGGAGTTGGGCTGTGATGGGATGTAGTTAACAGTGCTTTGACTGGCATTAGCTCCTGGATTATTCTGGCTAAAAGGTTGAGACATGGGTGTGGAGGTATGTTTTAATGTTGAGCGTGTGCACTTGCTGGGTGGCCCTTCCGTAGGTGAATCTTGTTGAGTGGGCGTCAAAACATTAAAGCTAGCAGTATTTTGTGTTGAAGCATGGATTATTTGTGTAGGAGTGATGCTCATCCTATAATTGTAGCGAGTTCTTTTATTGGGTGGCCCTTCTGTGGGTTTTGTTTCTTTGGCGGTCATTACTTCCTGAGTAAGAGGACAAATTTCTTGTGTAGGAATGTTGACTGTAGGGGCGGACAAGGTAGCTTGGTCACGTCTGAGGCGGCGTCCAGTATGTTCGTGTCTGTAGTGAGATGTGGAGCGAGGTTGTGGTGATGGCACAACTTGTGTGGAAGGGGTGCTGTTTGGTTGGGAGCTTGCAAGAGGGTAGGTATGAATCAGGTTATCTGGTTCCACATTGAGGCCACTCACATGTGTGTTTTTGATAAGGCGGTAGTGTGCAAGAGTGTTTGCTTCAGTGTTTTTGTAGGCAATGATTTTTTGGATGGAGGAAGTATTCAACTCTTCTGTCTGGGGGAGGTTAACCAGTGCTGCTAGTCTGTTGAGTGCTATTTTACATTTAACGTTGACCTTAGAGTATTTGGATTGTAGCTGAGCTACTGTGATGATGTGAGTCTTACACGGGGATGTGAGTTCATGGATTCCATTAATTCCAAGGCCCATTAGGGGTTGCATTATGCAGGTTATGAGGGAGGAGAGATTGTGGGGAGGTGGTTTATGCAGGGAGAGGGCTTCATGGATGAGGTCCAAGTCCTCATTGAATACAACTTCCTCATCTTTCATGAGGTGGAGCTTACTAGAGTGGATACTGATCAATTGGCGGGCACGCATGCAAAAGTTGAGCTGGCGTCTTATGTGCAGATTGGTTCCTTCTCGTTTGGAAAGATAGGATGTAGATAAGAGCTTAAGGTCCGCTATTTGCTTGGTGAGGATATTGAGGCTTATGGTGCAGTGTCTAGTTGAGGGATCCTCTAGGCTAGATGTGAGTGCAAAAGCCAGGCGTCTGTGGTATTCTACACAAATTAAGGTGCGCCCTAGTCCAAAACTATCAGAATCTTCGCGAATCATTGCTGCTGCTGTGATGTTCCAGAGTTTGTATTTATGTTTGATAATCCTGTCTATCATGGTGTCCCAAATGATGAGGTCTGCTGGTGTGCAAGGAGTAACTGCAAAAGCATAGGCAAGGCTAGGGATAATGGCTGTACGGACAATGTCAAGCGTTTGCCATGGGGAAGCATAGGAGGAGTCAAGGTTATCAAGCTTATTTCTGAGGTTACAGGTCATGCGTTGAATTTGATGCTTCCAGTTTAAGTCCATGGTGATTTGAACTCCAAGATAAAGGAAGGGTTCATGTGATGCAAGAAACTGGGCCTTTTGTCTTTGGATTTCTATTTTTCCTTTGAGCTGTTGACAGAGAGCTTGAGATGGTGTCACCCCATTTTGATCTTTTCCAGGATGACTGTGTAAAATGCCCGTTGCTTTAGTTTTGCTGCCAGATAGAACGAGTGCAGCCCAGTCAGAGTAGAGAGTGAGCTTCTTGGCTTGTACTTTGAGGTCCTGGATTGTGCTAGTGGGGCAGAGAAGGTCGTCAGCAAAGGCAGCGCTGCTTAGTAAGTTAGCAAGGTGAGTATCAGTGGCATTTTGGCCTGGGATGCAGCCGTGTTTGTAACCGCGCCCTCCTACATGTAGCCATCTTAAGAGGGGTTCCATGTAGAGGAGAAATAGGAAGGGCGAGAGTGTATCTCCTTGAATTGTACCTCTTTCAACAGGAATTTTTTCAGTGCTACATCCTGAGGGCAATCTAACTTGGGTGGTGGCGCATTCATAGAGATTTTTGACAGTGTCAATAGCATCAGTGGGGAAGCCCAAGTCATACATTATCCAGAGCATCCTGTCGTGGTCAGTAGTGTTGAATGCGGAGGTGAAATCTACAATGAGGGCGTAATTATCTTTCCCAAAAGTTTTGGCGTCTTCAAGTCCCATGATGACACTCTGGAGCTGGTGGATGGTGTCTTTTTGATTACGGAAACCAGCTTGAGTAGAGCTCAAAAGAGAGTGTGCTTCTGCATATTCATAAAGTGTATTAGTGACCATTCAAGTCCACAGTTTGTAGAGCGTGTTGGCAAGCCCAATGGGTCTGTAGGATGATATATCTGTCTCTTCTCCCTTGTTTTTGTCAATGAGGATAGTCTCACTAGTCTTCCAGGATACCGGGGTAAGGCGGGTGGCCCACATAATAATGAAGAGTTTGTGGATGCTCTCTTGGATTTCAGGGGAGAGCATCTTGAGGATCTCATTTACTACACCATCTGGACCTGGTGACTTGTTATTACTTAGAGTTTTGACACATTCATTGAAGGCACTCTTATCCATGATTTTGGAGTGAAGCCATTCCCTTTGATTTTTACCTTCAAGTTCTCCTTTTGTAATTTGTGATTGTAGAATAAAAGGATCGGGCACTTGTTCAAATCTACCAGCCTGTTCCCAGGGATAATTTTGTGGTGCTTCTTTTGGGAGATATTTGCCATGCTTGATGTTAACTGCCTTCATAGCTTCAGTGTAGTACTTTTCTACGATTTGGGCCTGCTTGGTAGGCTCAGTTTCAATGTTGCCAGTCTCTGGATCTCGCAGCGCTTGGAGGCCTGCTCTTGGTTGTGCATTCTTATCTTTAAAAATCTCCTTGTGTGCTCGTTTGGGATTTGTGTTGATTGTTTTTTGCAGTTTTTTACGAGCCATGTTACTATTTTCTCTGTTGCGAGTTTCATCAATATAGGTAATAGCTTGTTTGGCGCTGTCAGACAGCTCCTGCAGCTGTTGGAGGGGAGGGAGGTCAAGCTCAAGGCTGTTGAGTTTAGAAATGGCTGTATGGAGAGTTAGGTTTTCCTTATTTTGTTGCAAGATGGTTGAGGTGCTGTTTGTTTGGTTGATGGCAAGGGATGTGAGTAAGTACTGAATAGATCTGATGAGGCTAAGCTCCTTTTTTATGTGACACCGCTTGTTGCTGACACTCCTTGGATTGTAGTGGTTGTTGTTAGGAGATATGATTTTTGTGCTGCAGACTTTGAGCGCTACTTGGTAAGAGGAGTGAATGAGGTCAGATATGTCTTTTGCCAGGACTTCAACTGCCTCTGCGGCAGGTTTGTTACAAAGTGTCTCAAGCTTTTTAGTGTGCTTTGCAGATGTGCTATTCAGGTTGTTGAGAAAGGTTGTGGCTTCTGTATGTGCAGGGTCAAGGATTTGGAGGATTCCTTCAAGTTTTTGGGGGATCCCATGTGCAGGGTCTTGTAGGGATTGTGCAAAAGTTGTACGGTCAGGTTCGCTGAGTGGGCGAATCAAGACTTTCTGAGGGCTTTGAAAAGGGGAGTGTGTGTTTGCAAGGACAGGAATGTGAATTTTGAGAGTACTGAGGGGTATGTTGGCTACAAGTGGGACATGGTCGCTAAGAGAGCCTAGTTCATGGGTGGTGCAGGGAGGGCATTGATGAGCAATTTCAGAAGGAAGTATGATATCGTCAATACGGCTAAAGGTGTAAGTATTGTTATTATTACTGTCTTTGCCAGTAGCCTGGTGGTGGGTCCAGGGTCTAATAGTTTCCTCCTTACAGGGAGAGAAGTTGCTAGAGAGGAGGAATTCACGGTGCATTCTATCAGCCTGGTAGGTCGTGCTGCTGGTGCGATCGCTAGCACGAATTGTAGCATTCATGTCCCCAATGATGATGGGAGTGCAGTTGCTGTAAGTGTTAATCAGAGTCAGGATGTGCTCTTGCATTTAAAATCTGCTAGTGAGGGCTTCCTGAGAGCTACCTGAGGGCCAGTAGGTGCCCAGCAGTAGAAGATTGGCATTGGCTCCCTGGAGTATGACAGAGGCAATTCTTCCTTTAGAGTCAAGGCAGGCTGGAGAGCATTGTGTGGCTAATGCTATAGTGTCACGGACGCAAATTGTGGTGCCACCAGTCCAGTCAAAAGCTGACCAATATTTGTAGTTCTTAAGGAGGGTCTCCATCCAAGCACGAGGTTTGTTATTTCTGCGGAGTTTGGTTTCAGTGAGGACCAAGATATCTGGATTTTGGGTGGCTATGGTATGGCGGAGGTCCCAGTGGCTTTTAAAGAGACCTCTGACATTCATGGTCATAATTTTGAGCGTGTTTAGCCTAGCTTGAAGAGGCTCTTGGTGATCGTTTTCTGTGGTACAATTTGTAATGAGGATAGGTTGTAAGATGGGCTGGGTGGGGGCTTTGTTTTTGCAACTATCTATCGGTTGTGTGGTGCGGGCAGGTGGGGAGTTTAAAACTGATGAGAGGGGTTCTGGGGTAGTGTCTATGTAGATAGGTCTGCTTTCATGATCATAAGATTCTGGGTCAAAAGGGACAGAGCTGTCTGCTCGGTGTAAGTCAGAGTTAGGGTCCAGGTCGTCCCAGACACTCCCTCTTTGAAGGATAAGTATTCTACCTTGAAGCTTACGCCAGTCATTGTCTGTAAGAAGGGGTTCAGGATGGTTATTTAAAGAATCCAAGAGGTGCCACTCACAATAACTTCCGGTGGAATGGTCAGTGCCTGTGCTCTTTTTGAGAGTAACAGCATGCCCTCTGCCATTTGCATGGGCAATGGCAAGGATAACTGCATCTTTATAGGCTGCGTTGCATAGAATGCTTTCAACTAAACTTCTTGATATTTGTCCTGTGGTGCAGTGGGGGTGGGCTTGCTGGAGTATGTAATTTTTATCTTGGTTCCAGGGGAGTTTGCTTAGGTAATGGTTGAAAATGGTGATATTGAAGTTGCCTTGTCCTTGAGTGTAGTAATGATTGATATTAATTAGTTTTCGCAGGTTGCGTTTTTCTAGAGTGTCTTCCATGTGACAGATATGAGAGAGAACATCAGAGCCAGAGATGATATGCTCACCTAATGCCATGTTAAAGGAGTGAATCAGACAGAAAGCTTTTTCTTGCTTTTCCATGTAGAGTGGGTTCAGAGGGATGGTTTGAGCTCCTGCATTTCCATTTATACAAGTAAGCTTGAAGGTAGTGAAGGGAGGTAAGTTCCTAGCAGTGTTCAAATCAATAGGTCTATTCTTAAGTGAGTCTAACAGTCTCCACTGACCTTGAAACTTTTTGATGGCAAAAGCATGATGATGACTGCGGCACAGGAAAGCGTTGCAGCCATGCTGTTGAGCATGTAAGTCAAGAATAGTGCAGATGTGTTTACCTGCACTATGTCTAAAAGAGTAAATTTCAGTTTGGCGGAGGTTGTTAGAAAGTAGCCATTGAATAGGGGCATTGTCAGAGCAGCCTATGCCAGGTTCATAAGCGTAGAGCCAGCCTAGGCTGGGGTCACTTCTATGTTGGATGTTGATGAAATTTTTGAGAGATTCTGGTGTCACAATGCACGCTCCAATCACATTATTTATTGCGTGCACTTGGCAGTGGTAGCTTTCATGGCCTTGTTGCTCGAAATATAATTCACTTTGGCTCGGGGGTATGCCCAGCTGCATCATATGGCTGTTATAGGCATTTTTATCTGTGGAAGGTGGGGCGTAACCATCAGAAACAGCATACCTAGCAGAGCTTTGGGGCTCCGAATGATATTTCCACGCGAGAGTCCTGTGGTCTGTAGGATGCTCTAGCACAGAGGATGGTCCAGCATGGAGGTTCCAGTGGAGGGTATGCAGATTCCTGGGGGTGTAGGGGGGAGGTTCATGGGCACAGAGAGGCTCTTGAAGTTGTTCATGCTTGCAAATACAGGAGCTTGAAGGCATGCCAAATTGCATCATGTCATAATGGTTCGTGTTATTACTGATCTTGGAGGAGTCAAGCATGGCCTTCTCTCCATGACACTGTGTGTGGCACCTGCGATTCACGGAAAAATTGTTTAAGTGCTGAAATTTGGAAAAATTTTGCCAGAGGTTCCCCTCCCCCTTCCGGGAAGTAAAATTTTTGAAAGAGAGGTCGTGGTTGGTAGAGGGAGGTGTGGGAGGATTAGGGGTGGAATGTGGAGCAGAGATGGAGGCTTTCATGATGATGCACAGTGCAGCACGCGCTGCCCTCCTTTTGCCTGGCCTTCCTTTGATGTATTTTACTGCACGCATCAGGAGCAAGATAGTGGAGGTAATTTTGCCCTTGCGGGTAGGAGCTTGGACATGGAAGTGGATGTGTACGGCTGCCAGAAGGAAGGCAGGGTGTTTTTTTGCATGCATGTTTTTGCAGCATGATGAGTGCTTAGTTTGTGCAGAGGGAGAATATTTTTCACTGTGTGAGTGGCATGGTGTTTCCATGCGTGTGTGGGGCTGAGAGCGGGGGAGAAAAAGGTAAACAATAGCATGCAAGCTGGCAGCCAGCAACACATAAGCGAGGAATAAGCTGGCCTCAGGAGGCCTAAATAAGAACTTCTTATTGTAGTTTTCGTGGTAAAGGGGACTTTCAACTCTTCTGGGCCAACGTGTGTCTCCTTTTCCTTAATTGATGTAGGGAGGGTTTCCTCTGCATATGTAGTTTTTTCTTTTCTTTTCTTTTCTTTTCTTTTCTTTTCTTTTCTTGGAAAGGCTTCCTACGCCATAAGGGAGGAAAAACTATAACTTGTAACAGGCAATCAAACACTGCTTGCACGCGGCACTTGGCACTTCACTCCCTACTTCTTTGAGGTAAAAGGAGGTTTTGACCGACTCAAAGAGCCTGTACGTTCTTTCAAAGGAAAATTGAAGAAAGGAAAACAAAGCAAATAAGAAGATCAGGGATCAGGAATGTTGCCGGCATTGCTGGACGTATTGTATGATGATTGTTGCTGCAAGTTTTGCAACTACTTCCATTGGCACGTCTAATGGTGGCAAGTCTGCATGCATATTGAATGAATGGGCAGGAGCTTGGGTGCGGCTGTAGTTCAGGTCAGGCACTGGCTACTGCTAGTAACCCTCCTGATCCCCATTAACTTACATGTTTTGTTTCTCTTGGTGAAGGGGATACACGGTGCCTCGGCCCCAGGTATCCTCTTTTCCTTAGTTGATGTGGGGAGTGTTTTCACTGCCTGCGTAGTTTTTTCTTTTCTTTTCTTTTCAGGTCAGGCCTTATTATTTTGGGTGTGTGCAGTGCAACTGGTCCTACCCTCACCCAGGTGGATGGTGCGGGGGATGATCTTATCACCTGAAAGGTGTTCGCTGAGCTCTTCCTGCTGTTGTTATGAGCCTGGCTGGCTTCCAGGCCTTGTGTCCCTGCAGCATTGACTTTTCCTTTCGTGCATATATAAATTTTTTGCGTCCAGTTCATGAGGCTGTCTGACCATAATTGTGTGTTTTCTCAATACTGCACTGTTTCCCATGCTGCATAGTGGGAGGTTACCCCGTTGTGGGAGGTTACCAGTCTGTTTGGGCTGGTAGGGCAGAGTTTAGTCTGAATTGGAAAAAGTGCGGCCTAAGAGGCACTGCAGTATGATTCTACTGCACCAAAACAGGCTACATTTCTTAATGTCAAAGCCTACTTCCCACTGCCTATAAAAAGTTCCAACAATTGCTTAGTTAGCAATGCATTCTTGACCATGCCAGCACTTCATTACAAAAGAAAATATGTTCAAATACCACACAGGTGCCCTCTTGAGTCAAAAGCACACAGTCAAAACCATCACGAGCCTACAATGTCTGCCCTGTGGGGAACCTTACAGTACCCTTCGTGTTCTTTCTGGATATACATGTTTCGTCATGTCAAATATGGGAACCCAGTGCCACATAATTGGTAGCAGGATCCTTTTACGTGTCAGCAAAAGCCCTCTTGGGCCAGGTCTTGCCTTCATGGACATGAGCAGCGCGGATGGTGTTGCTTTACACCCTGCAGATCCCTGAACAATCAACAAATAGAATCCTCCCAAAGTATGTTTACCCTCGTGGTTTCCCTGACAAACAAAAGCTTTGCTTCCAATTGCTCTGTTGCAATCCCCAGATCGGATCCTTGTGGCCGGGGTGGAGAAAAAGATGCCCTCTATTGGTGGGAGTCATTGGGAGGCTCTTTCCTTGATGCATGCGGCCGAACGGACACACACACACACACACACACACACACACACACACACACACACACACACACACACACACACACACACACACACACACACCTTGTCCTTCTGGCTGCAAAGCTCAATTTCCAGAAATCAAATTCGTTAGCTGCGTATACGATAACATGTACGAGAAGTAGATGGATTCATGAGAGTTTGAATTCAAGAATTACGGGGCGCTCTATTTAAAGAGTTTAAATCCATGAGAAGTTTTGGGTGCTCTAATTACAGATGTGGTATTTCTAGAGAAGGAGAATCACATGGGAATCGCTGGAAAATGACGTTTGAGATCGGGATGCGAGTGGACTGACCAAGTTTAGTGATATTACATACATTGCATACCAAAATTTCAGGTTCAAGCCTTGAATTAAAGATGCTGTTAAAAAAACCATCTACTGCCAATCTACACCTGTCAGGACATCCACTGCGGGGCTTGAGGGGAGCAAGAAAGTGCAGAACTAATCCACAAAATCTCAATGCCAGGCATGCCACGAGTGCCCAAGGCATCACCAATGTGGATGACATGACCAGTAGCAAGGGGAGTTCAGTGCAGGAGGAGGATACTGCACGGAGGTTCAACTGGTCGAGCCAGTGGTACCCTGTCATCCCCACAGGTGTGCAACAGCCAACTCGCAGAGCGTGCTTCATTGACTCTCGATGGCTCCAAAACTGCCACATTGCAAATGCTTCTGTGTAATTCCAGGCTACCTGTACAAGGACCGGCCCACGCCATTCCAACTGCTTGGATTGTCTCTCGTGCTCTGGAATGATGGCAAGGAATGGGTTGCGCTGGAAGATGCGTGCAGCCACCGGTTGGCGCCCTTGTCCGAAGGTGGAAGAAATTGGTGCTTTGCAACTATTGAAGCCAAGCATTTTGACATATTTTCTACTAATCAGAGATGAGGAGCAGCTCCAAGGTACAGACAGTTAAACCTTACTGCGGTTGCTCTGTGAAAAGAAAAATAAAACTACGCTGGCAGTGAAAACACTCCCCACATCAAATAAGGAAAAGGGGTTACCTAGGGCCGAGGCTCTGTGTGTCCCGCCTAGAGAAACAAAAGAAAGAAGTCATTGGGGGGGAGGCCTCTTCAGGAGGGTTACTAGCAGTAGCCCGTGCCTCATCTTGGTGATGAGAGTTGAGAGAAGTCTTTTCAAGAGAGCGTCTGCACTGTGACTTAATAGCGAAAGCAGTAGTACCTCAACTCATGCTCATGGTGCATGTCTCCGTTGCCTCATCTTGCAGGCTATGTCCAACCTAGTGGGTCCTTGATGTGCAGGTAATGAGCATGGCTTGCAGCCCCTGCAACCAATGAGCACAGACGCTGAGTGCTGTCTAGATCAGCTGACAAGCTGTGCGCATGTTCCTCCTGCAGCTACCATGGCTGGGAATTTGACCGTGCTGGCTCTTGTACAAAGATTCCCCAGATAGGGGATCCCAAGGTGAGAGCCTGTCGCACAACCTTGGCAGGACAGATTTTTGTGCCTTTTGCTGATTGCCGAGGAGATCCGTGCGTGCTGATGAAGTTGAAGTAGTCTTAAAATTCTTCCTCTACTGAACCAACCTAAGTGCCTCCTCCTCGATACAGTCTGATCGTGCTGCACGAGGCAATCCAAGATCCTGCGTGCGCTCATTCCCAGTTCAAGAGGCCTGGAACCTGATATGGGTGAGCGTTAACACAAATGCTTGTGTCATAGACACCTCATGCCCACATTTGCCAGAGCACTAGAGGTCCACGGTGCAAGTCATCTTGGGCACCTCTGTGCCTTGTTTGCTCGTCTAAACCATCAGTTTATCAGGTGCTAAACTTTGTGTACTTGCTCAAACAGGTGTGGCCAGAATCTGGAGCAGATGCCTGGCTTAGGGCGAGTGTCGCACAGCCAAACGTACCTGAGCCAGTGCGCGTGAGTAGCATCACAAAACTCTCTGATGCTCAACACCTGAGCTCCATGGGACTTCCAATAGCCTCACCATTCATTTGCCTTTCTTCTAGTATTCATACTCCTGGTTTTAGAAGCATTTCCAATCTGAAAGAAATGCTTCTATGAAGGAGAGAATGAAGAGGAAAAATAAGTTTTGCTGCAGTGTCCCTATTACCACCATGATATAGGAAGCCAGTGGGACCAGCAGGTTCGCTAGCCGCCACCCGGCATCAAGTTCTGGATGCTAGAATTTTATTTGCTTTTTGATGACGTAGTGGTGGCAAGTAAGAGTTCTCACCGAAAAGAATGGGGATGTTATTTAGTTGCAAGTTTTTGGAGGGAAGATGCTGCACAAGCCAATTGAAGGTCTGAAAAATGCCCATGTTGGCGCCGGTGGCTGCAATCCCCTCTCCTCAAGTATCTGGGATGATGCCTCCTCCCAGATAGCTCAAATCAGCACAGACACACAAACATGTCATGGCAACACTTGCAGAATCCTCCTCCAAACGGTCTGCGATACTTCAGTTCAGAGAAGGCATGGTCAATGCGCGAAACGCCGTTGGACTATGAACTCCTTGTAGAGAATGTGAGTGCATTTGGAAGAGGTACAGTGATAATGATCAACGTGTTGAGTAGCATTCTACAAATTACACGGGGCTCTCATTGCAAACAAAACTTATGCAAAGAGCTGGGATAGGCTGATTTTTCCAAGACATGGAGCTCCTTTCATTTCCACTTTTCGAATTTCTTTGTACGGATCCTGGACCTGAGCCACGTGCCTCTTGCATTTTTTTGACAGATCCTGGACCTGAGCCACGTGCCTTTCTCTCATCACTCCGTAGCAGGACACAGGGCAGATGCAGCCCCAAGCACGATGAGCCAGGTATAAGTGTGTTTGAGGGGGGGGAACGATTTTATGCTGTTTAGAATGAAAACCGAATGACTTTCTGGGAGTGTGAGTGAAGGTGTTCGGCTTCTGCTCAAGAGGACAGGGGCTCACCACCTTTAGATTTCCTGATAATAAGGGCAGCAGGCAACCATATTTATGCGTCGATGCTGATTCTAGGACCTAGGATCCGAGCCAAAGAACAGATGATGCGCTGTCTTGGTAACAAGCACATGCGCTTCCTGGTACGCTTTAGCGCTTGCGCGATGTCCATCATGCATCTTGTATTCAGCAAATCAAAGCTAAGTGTTGCGCACCATTGCAAAGCAAGCACTAACTTCCCTTCCTCCTAAAGCGCTGTCCCTCTTTGTAGGTGGGCAGTACTTCATGTGAACAGGGGTTTGTGATGTCTACCTCAGCCCCCGACGATGGAGCTAAGCGCCGAGGGTTTCAATCAGGTAAGAAGTCCAGCAGCCAGCTCCGGTCCACCCTTGCTGTGCTTATTTCTCGTGCTCACTTCCTGTGCTCACTTCCCATGTATCAGGCTTGCTTGCTGATCACTGATGCTGCAGGCTACCTTCACTTTTCTCCGCCAAACATGGTCCACTATTCCATGAAGCAAAGAGGCAACAACCTCTTTCTCACGTCATTCACAACACCTTGTGCTCCAGGTGCGTAGAGCAGCTGGGAATGTGGCCCCAAGTACACATCAGATGATTAGCTTATCTTCACAATGTGGTCATGCTTGCGGCCCATCTTGTTATCTGCAGGCAAAAGCCGCTACTTCAGCCGCATCTACACTGACAATGATCACGCAACGTCTGAATGGCTGGGCTGGTAGGAATTCAAGCATGAATTTGGATAAAGTGTGAATGGTAATGGGTCTACACAGCTTTTCCCCTTTTGTCATTGCACAGCTAAAACTCCTGCAGCACCTTCTGGGTTGCAAGCAAAGAGTTTTTCTTGACTCTTGTATCCCTTTCAAGCCTCTTTGCAATTGATGATCCTGTTCATGCCTATGTATCTGGCTGACAACTGTGTGTTTGGTATTCCCCTTGGGAATCAACTCTATTAGAATTGTCAAGGTAAGAAAGCGCTGTTTTGGTAATAACTACAATCCATTGCACTCTTGCTGCAACACAGGCTCCTCATGCGCGTGCCTCCATGGATGGTCCATCTCAGCACGCACAATATCGTGGATGCAGATTGCATTCTTGCAGCTGGTGCGCACATCTCCTGTTTGCTGAACCTACATGCTATTCATATTGTGCAACACACACAAACACGCACACTCCACAAATTGTTTCAATTCCAGGCCAGCAGCGCGCCCTCCGTGCACGTGGCATCAGCGATCACTTGGACAAAGCCTTCTTTTGCCCTGCAGTTGCTGACAGGGCTGTGATGGTGTTTTACAAGTAGGTAGACCTGAAGGTTTTAAGGAAAGGGAAATGAAGATGCTTGCATTCTGCAGAATGCATGGTGGATTAGGAGCAGTTTGCTTCAGTCCCGGACAAGAGTTTGATCCCCAGGCTGAGGAGGTAACTTGCACCAATCGAAAAGGGAATGATTCCATGGTTGAAGAGCAATGGGCTTTTACAAAAAGTCTTAAAAGTTGATGACACTGTGCTTGCTCTGCAGATGGCTCAGCAATTACAGCGGAGGGCGCGTACAGTATGCTCAGCCTTTGCAGTCTGCAGATGCAGATTACGGTATGCAATCAGTAAAGCTCCCTGGGGTGTGACACACACTCCCTCTTGCGCTCTGTTTTGTGCCAGCTAATGTATTCATGGCTGTTTGCAATTTGAGGAATATAACATTGCATTATAGTCCAGAGTATCCAATGCCAGCAAGGAAGACTCAGGACACTGCACCTGGCATGCTGCTGATTTTAAATAGGAGACACCACGCGAGAAGACCTTCTTGATCGCTGGTCCCAGCATACACGCTTCTGCCGGTAAGCGTGTGTCAGACGTTCTGCTTGCTTCCATCATCATTTTCTAATGCTTGTATGAGTCGCTTTGCTCTGTTCTGGTAAGGGAACAAATAAAAGGACATGCATGCACCAATCAATGATGTGTCCGCACCTTTACTCGCAGGTTCTGCCACGACGGCCTTGCCCTACTTGACCGCATTTCTGCAGCTGCAGTGTGTGTAGGGATTGGGGCGGCTATGCTTGCGGTGCAGGCTGCCACACAAGCCTCTCCCCTAGCAGCAATATTGGCCACATTCAAGCTCGCTACAGGTAAACAGCAGCAAACTCTCTTGGCAACAGCTTTTCCAGGCCTGGACCCTTGGTTGTTGTCCTGACGTGTTTGTAGGCACATCAATCATGGGCCTTTTGGGCTGAGATGTGGATTGGTGTACCCATTCATTATGTGCCGCCACATCTAAACTGTGCCTGCAATATGATCACAGCTAGCCTGGTGCAAGCTGTGGGCGCCTGCACCCCGATCGCTATTTCCCCACCTGATGTGATGAGCATGGCCCCCAATGCACTTGGTAAGCAGAGTGGGCAACTGGTTGGCAGGACATAAGCTCCTCAACATCTGTTTTGCTGGCAAGCTAAGCAAGTGAAGCAAGAGCAGACCTCAAGTCAAGACTTGAATCCAGGTTCTGCAGGCCGCCCACCACAAACTTACCTTTTTTTAGCTGTGAGAAGGGATTACTGCCCCGCTGTGTCTCCTTTTACCGACTGATGTAGGGAATATTCCACTGCCAGTTTCTTTTTTCTTTCATTTCTTTCTAGCTTCTGGTTTTCATTTCGGGCCTCCTAACAATCACGTCCCGGTGTGCAGGTGGCTGGAAGAGCATCCTGTGGGCAGCCTTAGCTGTGGTGTCATGGATTGTAATCCGTAAAGCCTCCGAAACAAAGAGCAAGGTGAGCTATGGCTCTGTATATCCCCTTCTTGCAGGGGAACCTTTTTCAAGGAGGCAAAGACAAGGAGGTATCATTGTCTGCCAAAAATAAGAAGCAACCTAAGACAGGATGGCAAAAAAACCAGCAAGTGGGTGCCGGCGGATATGGGGAAAAATCAAGAGAGGTGAACATGCTGTATGGACCTCACAGAGTCCATTCCAGAGTACGCCTGTCCCCATGAGGAGGGGCGAGGACAAGAAGAAGGAGCATGAGTTCAAATTTGAATGAGTGGGTAATGGTGATGCCAATACAGGCATGAAACGCAATGGGCTGCGGTTTTCCGGAGGGACAGTGTGATGAAGGTATTCACCAAATATTATGCCGTACCAAGCGATTTGTGCTTGCCTATTGTAAGTATAGATTTTGTAATTCCTGGTAAATTCACAGCCGGTCAGAACTTTGCATCAACCCTTTGCATTGAATGCTTACGGTACATGCCAAATAAGTGCCCCCACATAATGCTGGCTGAGTGCATTTGACCAGAGACTGGTCTGCCAAATTAAATGCATGCAGAATTTTTGGGTAGAGCCCCCTGGGGCGCAATTCAGAGTGTGCGTATTAGGGAACACCAAAAAAAGCAAGTGTTGAGACACTCAGGCCACCCCATGTCACAAGGATTGCACTGCCAGGATGCTTGTTTTGCACTGATTCCGGAGTAAATTGTTGGATACCAGGTCAAGTGCCCCTTCCAAGGTGTACTCTCCTCTGATAAAACATTCTGTTCATGCGCACCGCACTACCAGGTGATCATCTCGCTTCCCCCAAACAATCAGTCATTCTCACAATCCCGCATCACTCTCGCACCCCTTTCAATAACTATATTCTACAATCCCACACATTCCTGTAGAGCCAGTAGCCCCATTATTATTAATCCCTATATTTCTCTGAAATAATGATTTCCACTTTCCCGCACTTTCCCGCAAGCCCTGAAAAAAAAGCCTCTAAAATAATTACTTTCAGGTTGTTCCGCAGCCATCCTGCACCCGTTAAAACCATTATTTGTGTGGGATGATCTAAAAATAGGACGGTGCTTTGGTTATTCTATGGTGATTTAATTATTGATATAATTGCTGGTGGTGGTGCTGCTTGTTGTCTTGCATTGAAGTTGGCATGGAGCAGTGGCGATGTGAGATTTGCAAGGATGGAAACTGCCACAACAGGCACTCTCATGGAAGCGTGGTGCTGCGTGGGACGGTTGAAACAGGGTGGAAGGGGAGTCAGTTGATTTCTCTTCTTTGACTGCGCCCTCGGCCCCCACCAGATCCTGCATATCTCATTAAGCTTGTCATCCAATTGCATTTAAGTGCAATGGCATGTAAGGTCAACACAGGCTCCGCCCCTTGTTTCCTTGATCTACAAGGTCACACGGTGCAGTTCGTACCCAACACAAATATTTTTAGCATCAAGAAATGTTGAAGCCTGAAGTGCCACATCTCCAGCATATTCTCATTTGTCTATGACATGACTTTGACATTCACTTATTGCCACGCAGTTCTTCAAGGGAAACTATACTTTCTACGATAAGCACCTGATCAAGATGCCAGCTTAAGGGCCTGTCAGCCTCGGTATAATCTGGTACAACACCTGACCAAAGTCTGTACAACATTTAAGTCATACATAGCACTATTACTGCCGAGTAAACGGTATTTGTACCATATCTTGATCTAATGCAAATATGCATTCACAAGGGAATACCTATCTTGAGCTCTTTTGGCGAGTGTCCTTGGCTTGAGCATGTACAGTTACGGTTTGCTGCGCTCTGCTCCTTGCAGATTTGTAAAATAGACGCAAGTGTTTGTAGCAATAGGGCTTCCAAGGAAATATACAATGTACATGACATTTTTTGGCTTACTTGCCATGAGCATGCAACCTCGAAGGATGATTGAAACAGCATCTGTACTTGTCCTGCATTTTTGTAAGGCATTGAGAACGCTTTCATGCATACGCAAGAAGTTAGAATGGAAGGAAAAAAACTTGTTATCTATCTATGGAAGCCAGGACTAGCTGTGTGCATAAATAAAGGTTCCTCCACTAGCGAGCTAGCTAGGGCCTCACCAAAGAGGCTCACAGGCCTGGACTAAATTAATCTAGGAGCCGATGGGAGACAACTAGTGAGGGTCAGGCAGGTTGTCAGCCATGCGCCTGTGTTCTTGGACTCATCTCCTCTTGCCCTGCACTTCTTGCCCACAGTAACTCCCTTTCCGAAAGAATTCTGCAAGTGTAATGTGCGCGTGGTGTTTACAATCTTTGTCAAGGTCACCTTTAGACGGTCTGAAGTGCGTAGCAACTTGATTTAGAGGCTTAATTCTTTGCAATATACCTGGCAAGGCCCAGTAGACCCTGGGCAACAATGGTGTAAGGTAAGATGGGGTACGGTAAATTGCTATATCCACCTACAAGGGCAGCTGAGCGGAGGACATGCCCCCCGCACCCAGTAGGATGGTGATGCAAGGCCACCCCTTTCTTTGTATTTGTGCTCTGAGGTTACAGATTTGGAGTCTGGAAACTGTGCCAGCATATTGGGGTGCAGCTGTTTGAAGGCTGAGTATAGGTTTAGTGTCTGGGCAGTATTTAGGTTTTGCAGGTGAATATCTCTTATCTTGAGCAGTTATAATTTTAGGGTCAAGATGGTTTGCTCTCCTTGGGAAAGTGTGCACAAAGACAGAATTGGGACTGCTTTGGAGACCGGCAGATGGGCCATTATTATTGGGAGAAGCCAAGTAAGGAATATTATCTCTAGAGGTGTTTTCAGGGACTTCGATTCTCTGTTTTTGGAGCTTCTCTACAGCAAGTAGCCATGGCAACAAGGAATGAGCTACGTTCACCCCTTGCTGAGGGCTTCAGTGAAAAGAAAAACTACCGATGTGACATAATCAGGGAAAAACACTCCCCACATCAATTTAGGAAAAGAGGAAAACATCCAGTTCTCTGCATGGCAGTAGAAGTGAGGTTCTTGTAAGTGAGCGAGGAGAGTGACCTGTCCTAATTGCCGCTCTTGCAATAAGGTCACCATCTTTTCCTTTCTTGGAGCTCCCCACAGACCTTTTTTTGGCTTAGTCTTGAAAAGGTCGTGCCCAGTGAGACACTTTGCCGCAGCATCAGGTCGAAGGTTTGGGCTCAGGGCCAGCCCGCCCCAGTCCCCGCCCCCGCACCTGCTGGACAGGGTCGTGGACAAGGCCGCGGAAGGGGCCTTGGGTTTGGAGCTTTAAGTGTTTCGGACTTGGGCTACCTGAGCCAGTTCCCGGGACTTGCAGAGGAAAACCCGGAGAAGGAGGAGGAGAAACAGCAACAGCAGCGGCAACAGAAGAAGAAGCAGAGACAGCAGCAGTAGCAGCAGCAATGAAGATGAGTATGCCAGCGAGCGCTGCTCTTGGCAAGAATAAGCGTGCAAGCTGCTGCGCTCCTCCAGGTCCCGTCTAGAGAGGGAAGGGTTGCAGATCATGATACCTAAGGCTGGTCCGAGGCGCCGTGTGTCCTTTCCAAGAAAAGAAGAAAAATCAATGGAGGATTATTAGCAGTACCCCGTGGCTGCACCATTCACCAACTTGGTGACCACCATTCACCATTCACCATTCACCACTTGAAGTGAATTCCCAGGATCATTGTTAGAAAAAGTATTGATATGATATCAATACTTTTTCTAAACCAGGATAACAACAAACTTATTTTTTTCTTCATGACCTCATGTGTATTTATGAACAGGCTAGCAGTCAAACGTCTTGACTGAGGCCTTCTTCCCTTGCAACCCTTGTAACCCTTGTACCCCGTGCCTGATCTTGGTGATGATAGTTGAAGAAGTCTTCTCAAGAGCGCGTCTGGTGCTAGCAAGCTTATGGGCGTATTGGACAGAATGAGCATGGAGCTTCGTGCTTCACATCAGAAGGCAGTGTTATGTCTGTTTATTAACATCCCTTGGCATGTTGAGTGTGAGCATCTGAGGACAGTGTGCCACAGTGATTGATGCTACCCATATAGAAAGAAAAGAAAACTGCATAGGCAGAGGAAATTCTCCCTGCATCAATTAAGGAAAAGGGGACACATTAGCTCAGAAGAGCCGTGAGTCATTTCCACCACCAAGATGGAACAAAATGCTAATGGGGATCTGGAGGGTTAGTGGAGGAACCTGGCCATGAGAAGTAAAAATTGTTTTCAATAGCACGTGGTATCAAGCTTGTAGGCACACTTTGCAGAATGGGCATGAGGTCTGTTAGCAAGTTTAATGGCACGTTAGTGGTCAACTCCCAGTTGTTTAAACTGGCTGAGTGCATATTCTGTGTAACACGTTCAACCAACGCCCAAAAGAATGGTATGAAAGAAGGGTTTGTGGCAAGCCCCAAATTTAAGTGGCTGGCACTTACAAGGAGAAAGGATAAAAATTGGTAAGGTTTTCTGCTCGTCCTTCCAAAAGTAGCTGTTTTGCTTCTGGCTGGGTCAGAAAAGAAAGAAAAAAGAAAGAAAAACTACGTAGGCAGAGGAAACTCTCCCTACATCAATTAAGGAAAAGGAGACACATTGGCTCAGAAGAGCCGTGAGCGTCCTCCACCACAAAGCTACAAAGAAGAAAGCTAATGGGGATCTGGAGGGTTACTGGAAGCACCCGGCTCCAGAACCTGGCTGTGAGAAGCATCATTTTCCATAGCACGTCTAGTGGTAACAAGCTTATGGGCATACTGAACCGAATGGGCATGGAGTTTTTGAGCAAGTTTATGGGCCCGTTGATGGTCCAGTCCAAGTTGTTTAAACTGGTCCAAGGTATGATCAGTGTAGCAGGTCCCACCAACATCCAGAAGGATAGTGTGGAGAGTCACAACTTTAGCACTAATAAATTTCCTGAGGTCTGTATGCTGCCGCTGTGCCGCCTCTAACTGTTGTCCAGGCCTCGTGTCTTCACAGTACTTAATTTCAATCAAGTGCACGTGCCGCTGATTTACATGAAGTTGGTGGGGCTGTCTCACGCGGTTGGCTCGTGTGGTCCTCTGTGTTGGGTTGTGTCTGCTGCATAATGCATGGTGTGAGCGGGTGGAAGAAGGAGAAGAAGGAGTTGGTTTGGCTTTATAGGGAGTAATCAGTATAGCATCAGGGCGACTGGATGTGAGTCTAGATCTCTTAGGAAATTTTCTAGGAAAAAGATAAGGGGGTATAATTCTGTTTGATGCATGTGCAGGGATTTGGATTCAACTTATCATCACTCCCTCTGTCCATGTTAACAAAGCCTGCCCCCCAAGGGCTTTTACTAAGAGCTTTGATGATCATTCTTCCAGCAGCATTGTGGCGTTCACTTTTCATGCTGGAGATGATATGGTTTTGGCAGCCTGAAAGCATGTGGAGTGCGCTGTCTAATTGATGACAGCCTGGGAGAGGGCATAATGGGTTAGTGAACCTCTTGAAGCGAAACACATGTTTTTGGTTATAGAGGGTGCCAGTGCGATATTGTAAAATGGTGCGCTTCATAGGTGTGGATATACAAGGCATGTTTCTAAAGGCGTTGCTGACTTTCTTGTTAACATGAGGTAATAAGCTCTGATAGTATGAGTAGTAGCCTGTTTTGGGGTTGGCATATCCAAGTCTATGTTTTATATGCATGTGAGACTTGAGAGCATTTTGAAGATTGGGGAGGTAGGTGATTTTAGGATTGGGTGCAGGAGCTGTGGATGTGCCAGCATTGTGTTCATTTTATTCCTCCTTGGCTAACCAAAATAGATGAGAAAAAGGATTTCCGCCAGGGCCTGCGCTAGGGATCCCAGTATCAGCCATGGTATTATTGGCTTGGCTTGCTTGATATTTAGCAATTGCATCTGCACATTGATTACCAGCAATGCCAGCATGAGATTTTACTTCGTAGACACAGATATTGGTTTGCGAGTTGCTAATGAGAGAAGATATGATTTTAAGGACATCCCCTTGTATATGTTTGTGCTTTTCAGGATAAATAAGCTGTTTACGTATTTGATAGTCAGTAATACAAAAATATTGGGTATCCAGTTTCTTTTGACCCAATATTTTTTAAATGAACAAGCATGATCCTCATCAGACTCCAACTACAGTAGGATAGGAAAGGTTTACATAGCTGTACCTGCCTACGAGGACAGCTTAGCTAAAGCATTAAAAGAGGGGCATTAACCAAACCAAACCGCCACTGGCATGGCATAGAAAAGAAAAGAAAAGAAAAGAAAAGTCTACGCAGGCCACAGGCCGCGTGCATTAAGGAAAGGTCCCTTAACTAGCAAGCTAGCAAGGGCCTCACCAGAGGTCCCTCAAAACTACACTAGCTACAGCTATCCTAGGAGAGGAAAGAGACTGGACTAATGAGGATCAGGCGGGTTGTCGGCCATGCCCCGAGACGCCCGGACTCTCCTTCTCTTTGTATCCACCTCCGCGCGCCCAGTGACCCCCCCCCCAGAAGCCCCCAGTAAGCAAAGAGCATGTCTGGTGTTAATTATAGTGGTTAGTCCCTGTATGGCATGACAGCTCAGCTTGGAAGCTAGGGATTTTGCTTTGTGCTTAGATAGGCCCAAATTGACAAGAGGTTTGATCGTGTACTCATTGTAAATAGTGCCAGCCACACCAATCAGGATGATGTGTAGAGTCACTTTGTTATTCCTGTTTGGATTCCTTGAGCTGCGGGTTTTAAGTCTGGTTATAGTGTGAGCATGCTGAGTTGCTGCAGTTTCTAAAGTGATGAAGGGGTTGGTGTCTGGACAAAATTTCAGTTCAACAAGGTGAATGTCTCTGTCTTGAGGAGGGATTTTAGAGGGATTAAGGTGAGCTTGTCTGCCTGGGATAGATCTCACAAAGATTACATCAGGGCGGCTCTGGTGCTGAGCAGAGGAGCCAGTACCATTAGGAAAAACCCAGTCTGGAATGGTTCGTGAGATGTTTTCTGGAACTTGTATCCCCTGATCCAGGAGTCTCTCATTACGGCAGGCATCCATACCAATAAGGGATGAGCCATATCTGCCTTTGCTAAGGGCTTTAACACAGAAGCTAAGGCCAACATGGTGTCTGTTGGTGTGCATACCACTCATAGTTGGATTTGGACATCTGAGGACAACATGATTAATGCTATCCATGTCGTCACAGAGCGGACACCTTTCAGAGGTGGGAGATTTGTTGAATCTGTTGGCATGCTTTTGTGTGTAGATTGTCCCTGTGCGGTATTTAATTACATTTATCTGTTTTTTCAGGGTGATCTTAGGAGTAGACCAGAAGGAGTTGCTGATTTCCTTGTTAGCAAGTTGACAGGTTGGGTTGTGAGCTTCTATATTAGCAGTGGTGATTGGGGAATTGGGTTGTATGGCATGGTTGAGTCTCTGCCAGCTAATGTAATGGTAGCCAGAGATATCAGCAGAGCCTAGCTTGTGTTTTTTGTGCATGTGTAATTTAAGTTTGTCGGTCAGGTTGTTGAGGTAGTGGGTTGGGAAAGCGTGGGAGCGGTGCAGGCTATCATTTTGTCCGTGTGAGGTCTTCAATGAGAGCCAGTATAAATTGTGGAATGGGTCCCAGGCATGTGGGAGTTCAACATCTGTGATGGCCGTGAGAGCTGCAGACCGTGCGCAGGCATCAGCCCCCTCATTGCCAATGATGCCAGAGTGGGCTTTCACTTTGTAGAAATGAATAGGATGAGGGGAGTGCTCTAATATGATTGATATAGCACGAATGAGCTCTGCATGAATAGCCTGCATGAATAGCCTAAGCACGTGCGCTAGAAAAAGAAAAGCTCAAGAATAAGGTAGACAAGGATTGCAGAGATCCTGGCTGATAAGGTGGATACCAGAGCGCTCTAGCGATTGCATGGCAAGATCAAATTTTATCACTGACAACAGCCAAAAATGCTTGGCTCATCCGGGAACCTGCTCATCCACAGATTGTAAGAGAGGATACCTGTTAAAATGGTGGAGCCCTCTGCTTGTAAGCAGCAGGGAGGTCATAGAGGAAGCATGCGGGTGTGGCAGAAGAAGCATTACAGCAGCAGGGAGAGGCGCAGTGAAAATCATTGAGGATGAGGAAGACAGAGGGGCACATCTAAGCCTCTGGTCCTGCTTTCCACCATTTCTGTGAGTTTTTTTTTAAAGCACACTCAAGTGATAGTTTGGGAAAGTCTTCAAGCTTCCCTTCTATTAGAACATTGCGGCTGTTTTGTACCTCCGGTGAGCTCGTTGCACTCAACACTATAATTATAAAGCTGCCGTTTGTTTCCATATTATGATATCGGTAGTATGATTTCAATCTGTTTGAAGCAAGCCGAAAACAAGCTGTCATGGCCGTTCTGAGACAAGCCTAATCAAAACTCTATGCCCTCAGAGGACGAAAAGATGACCAGTAGTGAGGCTAATGGTAAATTCAAGTACATGCAAAGTACACACGCACGCACGCGCACACACACACACACGCACGCACGCACGTACGCACGCGCGCGCGCGCGCACACACACACACACACACACACATACACACAAACATACACACACATGCGCGCGCATGCACACAAGCATGCGGAGCTTACTGGTATGCAAAACCCAGTGCATGACTTAACATGTACAGCTGCCAGTTATAATACTCATGCATATAACGCAAAAACGCACGTGTTTCTTAAATGGAGTCTGCACAGATATTTCCTCCTGCATGCCTACTCTCTGTGGCACAAATTTAGGTACTTCTGCATATAATGTACTATTGCATGAAAGCACAAAGTTAATGCCTGAAAGCTTTTGTTCGTGTGTGATGCACTGGACATGCAGTTCAAAGAACTTAAACAGCAAGTCAAATATCAGCCTGTTTCTTTACAGGTCCCACAAAGAGCAAAGCCCCATTAGGCAGAGATGCAATGCCTGTGCGAGGCAAGATCAACGTTGGCCCCTCCTTCAAGTCAATCTTCTTGAGTGAAGACGTGGAGTATGTAAGGCCAGGTAAAAAGACAATCCAAGCCATATAGAATCATGTCCACCCATTCCAGATGTTTTCTTCTGCCATGACAACTTTGCTGGAGCATCAAGTTTTCAATGTCATGCCCTGAGTGGCCCTTGACCTGATTTGCTGTGACTTCAAACTGTGTCACCATCTCACTCACACACACACACATGCCTTCAGCAGGGTGATCACAGTTTTGGAACTTCTTCCTTGGTCTTCTGATTGCCACAGATGACAGAGGACTGGGGGGCTTGCTGACGCGCCATGTCGGTACGACTGAGTTTCAATGGAAGCACTTCCTGTCCAAGCGCAAGCCAGGGTGAGCTGCAAAACGGCCGATTTGTTGGGCAAATGTACAATGCATGCTGCAGACAGCTGTGACACCCTCCCCATTGCATTTCCAAGATCTGCTAGCACTTGTAGCTACGTAAGAGTCATTGCCTCGTGCATCTACTCATCTGTGATGTTGTTGTTGCTTAACCTTGTTTACAGGCTGTCTTATGAGTTATTTAAAGCCTGTATCCTGACTCACTTTCAATGTTTCCAGGAGCCGTCGGTCTATATTCTTCCTCCCCCTGGCTGATCCCTACTCAATACCTGCCAAGACCTGGATGGCATTCATGCTCGCCGTCGATTTGATTTACACTGGTGAGGAGTGGTTCAATGTACTCCCTCAAATTGCTTCCAGGCATCACAGCTGAACTCTTCGTCCAGCGCTGATCTGAGAGAGAAAGTGAGCGCCCTCAAAAGTGGCCTTGCTGTTTTGATTGAGAGGAATCGAGCATTCGAAACCCAGTGTTTTAGATTGTCCATACCAAGCCTGATCCTTGTGCTGCTTGAAGCTTAAACAGGAACTGGTACAAGAGCTTGCCAGTATACATGCCAATTGCTAATGTGTGATGCCCATCCAGCAGCAAGACATGGCTTTTGGAAGCATGAAAGCTGCTGCTTGTCCTGGTACATTCAAGCCAACGGTCGTGCCTGAAAGGATGGCGCTGCATGAATGACCAATGGTAAACATCTTTCTTCCCTTGTTTGTTTGCTGCCGCAGCCTTTGTGGTGCCCGTCTCTGTGGCATTCTGCACCGACAGGTTTGCCATAAGCGCAACTGATGCATGCACACAGGTGGACATTGTGGGAGGTAAGAAAGAGGTGTAGGCGGGAGGCTCAAACAGGACAGCAGGCCTCTTGATCCAAGCTTGTGTTGCATGAATGGTCTTGTGTTGCAAAAATGTGTAGGCCTGCCTACACCCAAACAGCTTGTGTTGCATGGATGCCTTGCCTGCCTCCTGACTCAAAAAGTTTGAGAAATGGCTTGTCTGTAAGCGCAGGTTTGCCTGTGTTTATTTGCAAGGTGGCCACTCAAAAAGTAATTTGACATGCCAGTGTGTTAGGTCCCTTTGGTGACACTCTGACGGAATGTTTGCTGCCTTGCATGTACCACACACAGGTGCCATCTACTTGGCCAACTTCATCCTCATGTTCCAATGCGGGATCGTTGTGGTGCATAGACATATGAAGATTGTGATCATGGATGGGTGGGTGTTTTGTTGAGCATGCTCAAAAGTTGGCGGGGGTGGCTGACAGCCTTTAATTGATGCAAACATTCCTGCAGCTCTGTCTTTGAGCCCTTTACTGCTCCTATCACGACGTACTTAAGACTCATGTGCGTTGGCATTCTCTCCTCATAACCATAGACATGAAAAGAATTAGGAGAAGACCCCTTTTGGTCTAATTACTGTTCCGCTTTGATCGACGCTCACGAATGGAGGTGGCTGAATTACCACGCCTGGCAAACCACACATAGGTTAACCTAATTTAGTTTGCAATGGCAAGCTGATTACAGTATCACCTGTTGCTCCCCAGTTACCACGCAATTTGGTGTACTGGGGTGATCTGATAAGGGTAACTCGCCATGGGAAGCAGGGTTGATGCAGGAGCTGATTTTGTATCGGCTCAAATGAGGACTCACCAGCCTCCAGTGATCCAGAGGAGCTCCCTGCTTCCCAGCTTGTCACTAGCCATTCATAAGTTGCATTTAGGAAGGGCATTTGTCTGAACCAAGTTAGCCTCTGGTAGCCCCCTTTGACAATTCGGCTGCACAAATAATTTAATGAGATGCAGTGCCTCGCAGTGTCTTCTCATCTGATGCAGGCTGGATGTTGCCCAAGCCTATTTCTTCAGCTGGCGCTGTGTCCTGGACATAATTTCTTTCCTACCCTTCATTTATCTGGTAAGCAGGGCAGTCAAAAAGATAAAGGACACCTTTGTCAACATCCTCTAAATGCACACCATCATGAATACAAGATAATCTACCAGAAGGGGTCAGCTGAGGCCTAAAAATAGGTGTTTTTTGCATGCTCCCTGCATATGTGCACCCCAACTGAGAGATTTAAAGCTTAGATTCCTCTGGTAGCCTGTTTCACAGGCTTTCTGTAGCACTAAGGTTTGAAAGTCGACAGTTGGGGGGGCGCACATGCCTAATTAGCCGGTGGCGTGAACCTTACTTTTGACCACCAAAACTCCATATCTGACCAGCCACTTCACCAAAATATGTGCTTTTGTGATTTAGAATCCTTGTAACAAAAGAATATCATTGCAAAAAAAATGGAATGAAAAGACCCAGTGGTTGGTGTTATGTGGCGATTTTAGCCATTTTCCCATAAAAGGCACCAAATTAGGGTTTATGTGCTCTGTGTAAGCTTTAGCCCAGTCTATCTAAGCACACAGGGCGACTTACACAAATCTGAGTATATGCTCTGGTAGCTTGTAATGCCAGCTAGACTTTGGAGCTAGAAAGTGTCCCAATCAGATGAAGTGGCTGTGGGTGGGCGCATTTTTAATGCAAATAAGGAGCATGTTTTGGCACATGCTTAGCTGACCCCCTCTGATAATCTACCAACAAATTGGTCACTTCAAATGAGCCTTGCATGAGCTATGAGTTGCAGTATGCAGCCAAATTTACTTTGCCAGTATGTGGTCACAGTATGTGCATCTTTTCCTGTACTCCCTGTTGTCCTCTGCAGCTAATTATCCTTGGCCAGCAGCCGCAGCGTTCGATCACAACTCACTGGGTGCAGCTCGTTTCCTTAGTTCGCCTTCTCCGCATGCTACGCATGCTCAGCATCTCAAAGGTGTGTTAACCTCCAATACTTGTTGTTCACTCGGATTTCAGATTGTACCTTTTTAAGATGCCGTTGAGAAAGTGGTTTCCATCAAGGCCGAGAAGGATATTGAAAAAGAGGTAATGATAGATGCTATGCAGCTCGAAATGGATGCACCAGGCTCTGGTAAGGCAAGCACTGATTGCAAGCAGCTAGCAGTAAGTAGCTACAGAGCATCGCATTTGTTACTAAAATTTTGGGCTCCAAACTGGAATGATTTAAGGAAGTCAAGTCTAAGGTTCAACAAGCAGGTGCACAGCGATAGGTTCCTAGCAATTTGATGCAAACAGCAAAGAGAAAGGTTTGCTTGAGCTGCGTTCTTTGTTTGGAAGCTTTGTGCTTAAACCTACGTACATGATCATTGAATACCCTACACGACCCATTTTTAACCCATCTAAATTAGTAGGGTATTATTGGTGGCAGCGTTCCGAATGGGTATATAGAGATGTTGTGGACTGCATGTAGCATGCCGCCCCAGAATCATTTGCCAACAAATTAAGTCGGTGTTTTAGAGCCAAGGGATTGCTCAGGTAGATTGCATTTTTTCAACACGACTGCTTGGATTTTTTTAAGTTGGACCTGAGTGTGAAGAGGAAACGCATGCCAACAAATGGTGGTGCACAAAAATGGCACACTCATTAATACTACAATATTTTTTTCATACTTTTCATTTTCAGAACAGTTGCAAATTGAAGAATTTTCATTTGGGACCGTTATAAGTGATGTTTACAAAATGCCAAGGTACCAACTATGCCCCTGCTTCCTCCTTCCACCCTGCTCAAAGCGCCAAGTTATGGTCAAATCTGCACCTTATGAACTGCAGATGGTTTCTGTGGACTCCGCCTCAGGGCGCTACAAGCAGCTGCCTGTGATTGGAGGTTTCCTGTCTGTTCCTATTATGTACCTGCTACTCCTGGTGTACATTTTGGTAAGGACATGAAAGCCTAGCCTTTCAGTCCACATGATGAGCTGTATTTGTAGGCATTGGTGAGATTGCATCAATTTTGCCCTGACTTGCCAAGGCTTTCCTGCGCTCCATGCTGTTTTTTTGTCTCAACAATCACATACTGCATCAGAGATATGTTAGCCAATGTAGGCTGCACACACACACACACACACACACACACACACACACACACACACACACACACACACACACACACACACACACACGCGCGCGCGCAGGCCGTCCTCATCAACCTGGAGGTAAGCAAGTGGGCGACCTTTGGCAAAATGGCTGTCAATGTGTCGAGTGCTTAAGCTGAAGTCTATGTTGTTGCCAATCACTCTCTGGTTCCTCCTTGTGTCAGGCCTGCTTGAGAGGAATGTGCCAAGGTGTATGATGCTGCTTTCCTGTGTAAGAGCAAGTACGAACCTCAGCCATAGGCGAGGGAATTCCTCTTCTTCCTGCACGATTGATTCTTTACAGGCCTGCATCCTCATTCTCTCCGCTTATCTGCATCCTCGTGACATGACTGTTTTCTGGTGAGTGCCTCTTTTGCTGAGGGGTTGTCAAAGTTCCTGGCAACTGCTGTTTCCACAGCAGTGGGAAAGAAATGGCTCCTGATTTTCTCTTTTTAAGCAACAGGATCTCCTGCTTGTGCACCTGCCACAGCCACAGCTTGCAAGGATCCTGGTCATTCTTCATCATCGTTAGAAGCTCCTGCTTACACACCTGCCATAGCCACAGCTTACAAGGCTGTTTAGTGGTCCTTATTCATCCATAAAAGCTCCTACTTGTGCACCTGCTAGGGATGCCATTGAATGGGAGGACGTATGGAGCAGTTCTCAGGCATACCAGTAAGTTCCAAAGTTCCTCTATTGTCCTTGAAGTGGAGCAGTGACGAAAGAAAGGTGTTGACAGATTTCACGTGCACCTACCCCAAAGGACGCCAAGTCCTCCTCAGCCCACGGTATGAGGCTCCCTGTCGAGTGGGGGCTTCCTCAAAGCTTGCAGCCAGATTGCGACTCTGTAGCTGCATGTGTCACAGCGTGGGATGGCATCAGGCATCCTGAGCTCACACTGGAATGAGTATAATGGATTTCGTCCATGCAGGTGGTATGCAGCAATGTACTGGGCGATTACCACCAGCACCTCAACTGGTTATGGAGACATGTGAGTATCCTCTGGTACTCAGCAGCTATGGCATTCTGTAGGTGGTGACCAGGCCATTTAGTGGGAGGGGGAGGAGGATCTTCAAGGGGGGAGGGTTCTGCATATAATGCCCTTACACCCTTTTGTTTTATCCAATCCCTGCTCTGTACTCGCTGGCATTCACTCTTGTATAAATAGGCTGGGCAAACAAGCATCTTTGTGCATGCAAGGGTTTGTGCCAAAAAGAGATTGGGTATGTGTAGAAAGACGAAGTGGTTTTTAAGTGGGATCTTAAGACGAGAAATAAATAATGAGATGATAGATTCTTTTACAAAAAGCAGGTGGCCTGCGCAGGGGAGATGGCAGTCCCATTCCATGCCCAAAAAAAGTGCCTTCTATTTGGAGGATGTATTGAGCAGTGCCAACTGCTGTCGACGACATCCTAATTACTCTGTTTGATCTGTGAAGCTTGGTTGATTATTGTGTCCGTAGGTTTTGCCTTATTTTATTTACAGAGACTTTGGTCTCTGTAAAATTGTTTCTATAAAGCCATCAGCAATGTGTACTCACAGGGCAAGCCTCTTTTTGCCTTACAATTGAATTCAAGTACTGATAATAGTGTGTTGTCTGCAAGCTGTAAGATGCAAAGTTTTACTTATAGATAAATCGAAGGAAGCTCTAATGATGTTTTTAAGTACCTCCCATCAACACACTTTGACGGAAAAGGGGTGGTTATCAGTCAAGTCTCACTGGCAGAGCGCAACATGCTATGGCATGGTCCACGATCTGAGGTTTTCCTGGATCTACTTGTTTTCATTTCAGCTGTGTCCAAAATGTGACATAATGAGAACTACTGTTCCGACCTGTACACCAAAAAAGATGCTGTCACTTCAATGATGAATACATAAGTTGAAGAGAGTCATTGGTTTTGCAAGAGGTTGTCTAATCTCCCCTCGTTTGTTAACCCAATGGCTACTGTCCTCATAAAACGTTGAGTAATTTTCTGCCTTGATTCACCTGCCGTGCAGAACTCCACAAAACCGCACAGAGAAGGTGAGTCCTTGCAACAAAGGTCTATAAAGCAGGAAAGGACGCATATCATTTTGCTTCCATTAGCAGTAAGCCTCAATGCAACTCACTGCTGGGTGCCAAGCAGCTTGAATGTGGCAGGAACTCACGTGCTGGTTTTGAGGCAATGCAGGTTCTCTCAAACTGCATGATGATCCTGGGCATGATCTCCTTTGGCCTATTGATAGGAGCTTTTGGCAACCTGTTGACAAGGGCCAGGTGGGAGTGGATTTTGTAACCAGATAATAAGTGTTGAAGCATTTTGGACAATCTGGATGCTGCAATATAAATACACTTGGTGTTGGCATGACATGAATAAAGGCTCGGCAACACAATTACAATGTCGGGTTTTGCAAATCTCGACCTTAGGTAGGTCCTCATACAAAATCCTATCATTCTGTCCCTTGACGCATGCTTTGCAGTGCCACTGCCCATGCACTCTACACCCAGCGTAAGAAGGTGAGGCATCAGGAGAGAAGCTCAAGGCTTGGCTGTTGCTTGAGTGCTTACGATAAGCACTGCAATTTTTTTGAATAGCACAGAAGCAAGCAGCAAATGTGCTCATGCACATCCACTTCTACGTGTGCCTGCTGCTTTGCTGCATTGTTGTGCACATTGACAATGCTTTCCCAGGAACAGCACTTGTCGACATGCATTTAACAACAGCAACCCCCCTACTTCCTGCCCATGCATGCGGCAGCTGTATGAGGTGGATATTTCTTTTATAAGTGGCAGATCTCCAAAGTTCCTGCCCATGTATATGGCTACAGATGCATAAGGTGTATGCTTTTTTCACAATGGCACCCTCCAATGTTCCTGCCCATGCACGCCTCAGCAGGTGCATGAAGTAGGTTGTTTTATACAATGGCACCCTTCTAAGTTCCTGCCAATGCATGTGGCCGCAGATTCATGAGGTGGATGATTGGCTGAGGAAGAGAGGGTTGAGCCTGGATTCCAAGCTTCAAAGTGAAATTGAGGTGCGGCTTGCCGATGACACATTAGCCAAGAAAAAAAAAAGTCTATGCCAGCCAAAAAAAGGGCCGCGTGCATTAAGGAAAGGTACCTAAACACATTGACCACATTTGCCTCATGTCTGATAGACAAACCCATCTGTAGACACATGCTTTACACTCTCAGCAAGCTTTGCTTAAAACCCTTGGCTGTTGATTGTTAAGCGGAATGCTCTTGATGTTCTTTGTTTGTTGGATAAATGCTCTTGATGCTCTTTGTTAGCCTCATTGTTAAGTGAAATGCCTTACGGTGCTCTTTGTCAGCCTCCCCTATTAAATGTTCGAGTGTGATTGTTGGGTTTCTGCTCCCTGGAGCACCATAGCCTGGAAATTTGCTGTCTTCAGTTTCAGAACCCCTCGAGCTTCCAGATAATCATTTGTCTTTGCTGCACTCGTTGCTCTGCCCAGGCCTACTTCTTTGAGTACTGGTCCCCTAAACGTTCAGGGCCTGGCCCAGAAATAAGCATCTTGGCCGATTTGCCTTCCAGCCTGAGAGCGGCAGTGAGTGGTGGTGTTACTTTTGCAGAAGCCAGATTTGTAGTTACAAACGCTGCTTTGCAAGTTTAAGTACTCAGTGGCCCTTCCTCTAGAGCGCCATGAGCTAAAATCATTTTTGTTCCTGCACATCATATGAGCAATGATCTGGTGTAGCTGTGAAAGGGCTGTTTCCTGCTTCCATTCTTTGCCTCTAAGAGGTAGCACAGTCGTGGATTCGTTATGCTTCAAGGTGTGCGTGGCTCCTTATGAATCATACTAGGATAACATCCAACAAGTTTGCGCCATCATGGGCTCCTTTTGATCCAAGTTGTGCAAAATTGTGGGCCCCTTATAATCCAAGGTTAGCACCATTGCAGGCTCCATATGCTCCAAATAGTTCCGTGGCTCCTCCACATGGCTTACAGCCACTTTGTTGCCAAGCATTCGGGGAAGCATGCACCCTTGAAGTTTGTACCTTTTGCTGCAGCTCCAACAAGGCCTACTCATTCTTGTGGTGACAGGCAACTGAGCGCATCGCATTGCCATTTTTGAGGCTAGCTCCACCGCTTGGGGGCCTGCCGGATCGGATCCAGCGTGCCATTGCTCGTTTGCTCAGACCAGTCGAATTTTTCCCTGGTGAGCCATGTGAATTGGTAGGCAGGAACAAAGCAGGATTTTGCTTTGGTCTCGTGCCAGATGTTCCAAGACCAAATGGCCAGCTCCTTCAGCATTCCCATCTTGTTGCAATTGCGCATGCAGGCCAAGACATATGTGTGCAGGGGCATGAAGTGAGCCGCATGTGGGTGTGCGAGAGTGGACTCATTGTAAGTACCTCCGAATTTGGACGCATTAATTCACCGAATGCATTAGGCAAATTGGTGTGCAAGATGAGACTCGCTGTGAAGAGTCTATTAACATTGTATGCGTGAATCATGCCTGACATGAAAGAGGCTTAGTCTTTGGCAAACTCTAATGGCTTTGGAGTTGCACCAATCTTGGCAGTCTGCCAGGCTTATGTTTGAATCTTTTAAAAGAAAAGAGCCACATTTTTCAAACGTTGTTGATCAGGGAGCTGATCTTGTCCTTGTGAGCTTCAACCCTTTTTCAGGTGGCCATGCAGCATGGTGGGGAGCAAGTGCAAAGCGATGAAGAAGCGAGGCAGCAGCAGGAAATGCACAAGCAAGGGATTGGACTGCCGCCTGCTCCGGTTGGTGATCCATTTTTTGTTTGCATTTTTAGCAAAGCTCCAGTCATGGGGCGCGACCCCAAGGATTGACCAGACACAATGAAGTCACACTCAGCAGCCCTGGCCCACTTAGCTTACCCCAGCATTGAAACTTTGGCTGGCCTCACAACATAGTTACTAGGCGACTCTGCAGCGTCAGGGGGGTGGCTAAGGTAGTGCTCGGTGCAACAAATGTGGTGGAATCATCTCCCAAAGAGTCTTGGAAAAAGAACAAGCAGTGCTTGGACAGGGCTAGGCAGCCAGCCCACACCCGGGCCTGGAGCTCAGCATGTAAGCCTAGCAATTCCATTCACCAAGGCTGCCAAGTCTTGGTGGCTTATGATGCAGAAAGCAACACTGCAGGCCACACTATTATGTTTAGCTACAAGAAGCGAGCCTGCCTCTCCCAATCAGGCCCCCAGAAAAGATCAAGTCGGCAAAATACTGCGTAAGCACGCTTCCAAGTGTGGAATCACACAACCTCAGGCTTATTGCTTCAGGCTTGGGACATGCATTGGCCCAAAGAGAAATTTTACAGACCTCCTCCGGCTTAAGTTAGGTGTGAATAGGTGGGTTTCCATAAATCTAAATGCGATGAAGAAATCAGCTTTGTTTTACACTGGTATGTGTTCATTTAAAGTTTGGATATGAAGCCTTAGACGTTTGCTGGTGCAAAAGGGAACAGGATTTGCACCCTGGGGTCCTGGCATGCAGATTTAGGCCTGCTTCCTTTGGGGACAGAGCATGCAGATATTTTTTGCAGAATGGCAGGGGCAGCTGCTGCAGCTCGCATGAAGCAAACATGGCAAAGTGCGATGCATGCATGCATCCATGCCCAGGTGGCAAGGCCTATTTTGCTGTAGGCACCGCATCCTAAGAATCACAACAAGAAGGTTAGACTCAGCATTGCTTGCAGCACTCCACCCCCTCATTGATTTGAATGCTTGTGTCCTCGACAAAGGAGGAATGCCAAGCCTTCTCGTGTGAATTTGTTTTAAGAGACCATCCTGAGCCACTTTGTCTCTGCTAACCCCAAAATCTTATTCTGATCTAACTCATGCACAGCTCTGCATTGAAGAGTCTTGGGAGACAGGTCTCCTTGTGCTTGCAGCAGCCAGCTAAAAGAGAATGAATGTGGTGGGTTTATGAGGATGTTACGATTGGCTTGACTCAATAGGCTCCCTGGTCTGAAGGAATATTGGGTGCATCTTATGCACCAGCAAATGGCCCAAAAATGGGCAAGGCTCGCCCATATTGGCTGAAAAGGAGTCCAGCCGCTTTTATCATGTTGATCTCAGACAAATCAACAAAAATATGTGTAGCAACCCTTTAGAGGTGGGGGATTGGATTACAGGTCTAGCTGAACTGGACTGTGCTCCAAGTGGCCATCAATTCCATGAGGAACCTGCCAACCTTTTCACACATATTTGCAACGGTGTATGAATTTTTTACATTGAAATCTATGTTTCCAAGCAGAAGGGGTCAGCACTTACGTTTTTCTGTGCATGTTGCCAGTCTGTGATCTGGCATTGGTGATCACTAGCCTTTAGTCCGCAACTTGATATAATGACCCCATTCAAAAGCGGACTTTGATGATCGTCACTGGAGTTGTTACAACCCTTAGCTGCTTGGTGGAATTGTTGGTTTTTGCCCTGGTTGGATTTCCCCCCTGATTGATTTAATTGTTGCTGGTCAGTTCCTGTCAAGTGCCAATACTGCTTGTGTTTATTCTGATATAATTAGGGTTCCCAAGGGTTAAGGGACAATTAAGTTCCCATACAGTGATTGCTGCCTTTGCAAATCCATGGGTGCTCTAATCTCGGGAGAATGCACTGTTCTTCATGTGTGTTGAATGTTTCAAGTGCTAGAGGTGCTTTTTTTGGCATTGCAACGGCTACTATCACCCGTTTCTGTTCTCTCTCTCTCTCTCTCTCTCTCTCTCTCTCTCTCTCTCTCTCTCTCTCTCTCACACGTACACGGATGCACACAACCAAGTATTTGTAAAGCGCCTTGCATGTCTAAAGTTTTATCGACCATGCAATTTTGCTGCAAACAGGTGCGCCTGGTGCACGTACCATGCTTGCTGGCGGAGTCTGTCATATTGGACGAAATCGAAATGTGCAAGACACACTTATGGACGTAGGTCAAAATTGTGTTTACAAGCTACGTCTCAATTGTGGACAGGACTATTTATAAGGCTGGCTTTAGCATGTTGCTAGTTGATGATTGATGGGATCGTGTCTTAGAGTGGTGTGATTGTTACAGCAGCCATTTGCTTGCTCATGCAACCATTGCCATATTTTGTCTTCTATGCAAGCCTTCTTCTATGTTGCCACTCTCATGGCTTCTTATATTAAACCCAATATAGACCTTTTTTTTGCATCACAGCCAATGTAGCCATAGTTTTGCATCAAACCCAATGTAGTCATGGCTTTCTGCATCAAACCCAATGTAGTCATGGCTTTGCATTGAGGCAGTTGTGTGCAGTTTACCCCATCCTTGATGATACCCATCCTTAACAGGATTTATTTGTCATTTCTGCCGTCCCGTGGGACTTCAAGCTCTGCCTCAACCAGGAGGCTGCTAACAAGCCCAACACATCTACATCGTACTTTCAAATAACTGGAGTAGCCTCGACTTTACACCTCGTTTGCAGATACAGAGCACTTGCTCAAGTGCAAGCGTGGGAGCTGCACATCAAAGACCTTTGGTCCTTGCTGCGAATGTTCCCAGAGATAAAGGTTGGTTAAAAGCCTATTGCTAGGAACTATTTGTAGCACACAATATATATGCTTAAAAGTGCACACAGCATTCAGCCAGCACCTGCCAACAAATCCATTCGACTTCCTGGGAAACACAAATGATAAGAAGCGCTGATGGTGCCCATCACAGTTTGCTCATTCAGCCATTTAAATGCACCACATGTGTTGGTTGCCTTGCCTTCTGCAGGTCAAAATGCTCTTGTATGCGCGGGATCGACTTTGCAGGTAAGTTGAAGCCTGTTGTACAAGGAGCTGATGAAATGCATGGCCCTGGCTTGTGGTGAAGTTGCACAATCTTTGACCACACATGCGTGCTCCCTGTACAGGGATCTAGCAGGGGAGGAGCGAGCCGACAACGATTTCTGTGAGGTGAGGTGGCCTGCTAGTAACGTGCCAATCTGTCTCACATGATCATTGCTTAAAAACAAGAAGGCTTGTAGTTTTCAGTTGCTGCGATTTCTGCTGATTCGGTGCTGAATCCAGAGCTTCTGAAGCTCCTTGCCCATAAGTGCTTATCACCAAATTCGTGTGCATCTCCCCTCCCTGGTGTGCCTGAACAGCTGTCAGAGCTCATGAAGCCATGCCTCGATCAGGAAGACCTGGATTCAGGCAAGGTGAGGCTTGACCTGCCAATTTTAAAACAGTGTTTTCAGGGCCACGGTCAGTTCTCCCTGGAATGAATGCAATTGTTGCTCGCAACGTCTGAGTTGGCCTCTTTTGCATGGCCGCTGTGTTGAGGATCTTAGTTTTGTTGCATGTTTGTGTATGGCAAAGGTCTGTCTTAGCTGGAGGCTCTGTGCAGATGCTTTCCCTTAGCTGTGAAAATATAACTTCAACCCGTGAGACAGTGAGATCTGATTTTAAGACTGACTGGAAGCACTCCCCCAGGGGAGGCAGCAGCTGCCATGCTCAAGGGCTTCAATGCTGAACCACCGAAAGAAGCTGTGTACAATCTTGTCTGAATTTTCAGTGGCATTTGCCTCTGCTGAGGCTTTTTGTATCCAAAAGTGTCCTTCAGCTCTCTATTCATGTTGGGTGTCGTTTTCCAAAATCCTGGAACGCTCAGGTTGAGGACCTCATCACAGACCTGCTGCATGCGGACATCGAATCAGGCGAGCTCTCTCATGTGCTCAGCGTACTTGCAGAGGTAGGTTCATGGGCTTTTTGAGAGGTCAGGTGTATCCTGTTTAGCCTTGAAACTCTGCTTTCACGAATGCCCTGCAACAATTTTGCTGCCTTTCTGGTTTGGGGATGGGCGCAATGCCAATTGCTGAGACAGCTGCATGTGCATTTGTAATGATTTGTGAGCAAAGGATTCAAGACAAAGCGTAGTTGTTGTCACTTTTTAGCTTACTAAATTCTGCATGCCCATGCCTTTAAATCGTACAGGTGTGTACGGTGCAACCCTGGTATCCCAGCTCTGTGCTGAGGCCCGATGCTCCCTCCAATCATAGCAGGTGAGTCTCTCCCTGGGGGAAATACTTCAAGACCTCGTTCTGTTTGGCCAATTCTCATACACTCTCTATGTACCGATGTCAAAGTGCAGTGACTAAGGTGAACAAATGCCCAAAGCTTCATGTAAGGATGTGGAACTGTACAGCAAGAGGTCATGGGCGCTCTTGTTGTTTGGCCTTGCAGATCATTTATTAGACGCTTGGACTGGTGCTCAGGCTTGCACATGTCAGTGTGTTTCTGAGTATCGTGTGCACCATGTCCAATCCTTGCCCATGTCCACTACCTTTAAGGACACCCCCCCCGCCGGGGGTCACTTTACTTACACGTGCTGCCAAAACCTAGAGCTCGCTCGAAGGTTTGACATCACTTTCTGGCTGAAGTGTTGCTGCTTCCGTAAAAGAACAAAGACTAGGGCAGGCAGATTTACGAAAGCTTGTTTCTCAATGGAAGCATCATCTTCAGAAAGTGTTGTGTCCTTCGTGATGCAGCACCCTCAATTGCGCTGGCACCCTTTCAAACAAAAGGCGTGCAGTCCAAAGGGTCCTAGCTTGGCCATTTGGGGCGGGTCAGTCGCAGGATGTTTTCCGAGCCCCTCTGACCCCGCCCTTCTCAACATTTTCAATGCATTCCTGTTCTATGGTTATAGAGGCACAACTCTGCAAGAATTTCTGGAAAACCGGCACAGCATTTGTCCTAGGGTGACCGAAAAGGGGAAAAGGGGGCCATTTGGTGATAAATGGGGACTTTCTATCTGACCCAATCCTGTCGGCTTCACCCTCGGGCCCAATCTTGCCAAATATGCCCTCAGGTGTGTAGCAACGATTTAGCAGACACCATTGCAAAAGAAATGGGGATGTTTGGTGGTTTAGATGAGGGTGGGCAAGTCTTGGGGGATGGTCCTCTGAGCCCTGACCTCTGTATTCAGTCATGGAGCACTTCCCAGGAGCTTTTTTCTACATTTTGTTCCATTAAGACATCTTTCCACAATCAGGCCCAATTCCTTGGGGTCGAAACTCCAAGGTTTGCTTAGGTTCCCAGCCAAATTGAGATCTATCATAGATCGGCGAAGGTCACTGGTATAAGGACAAAATGCACTGCTTATGAAATCCCTTTTCAATGCACTACTTACCATCCTGGCACCAGTGACTGGCACAAAGATTTGGCAGTTCAAAGTTGTACGCATGAGCTGGAACCCTGCACGTACAGTCCGAGCTCCTCAACTGGTCAGCATCATTTCATCTCCATTGACATAATTGAGTGCCGTATTTTGCTTGCAGATTGATTATGATAGCAACTAGCAAACAAGCAATTGCTCCGTTGGAGTGTGCAGGAAGCACTAAACCAGTTATACCCTCGCCTAGAAACAGGCAACCCCATGAGACCAGAAGCAGTACAACATTCTATGAAATAAGACATCATTGCACATGCACTTGAATTACAGCTCCCTTTTGATCCTGGATTGGATTCAGGTGCTGGTTCTCACCCTTCTACCACAACTCCTTTTCGTTCCTTGTTGAAGGGGGATTGCAGCGCTGTGGGCTTTTGTATTCCCTTTGGGCCAAAGAGTCTCCTTTCCTTTCATGCTGTAGGAAGTTCTCCACAACCAACGCGAGATCTCAATTTGCTCCCTTTTTGGCGGCCTTACCAAATCCTCCAAATCCATGCCTTAAAGGCAAAACTATGTGCACGCATATTTTATAAACGCAAGAATAACTGCGGTCATCAGCGCGCTGTGTTATTTGCGGTACAATTTGTCCAGGTTCGGCAGCCGGCATTCCACAGCAGCTGACAATGAGGAAGATGGGCTCAAGCTCAGTTCAGCTGTGCCAGGCAAACGTAAAGGCAGCACCGGTGAGCCGGGAGTTGTGGGTGCAACATCCGCCCCGCTGTCCTTGGACAAACATAATGAAAAGGTGGGCGCAAGCATGCACAGCACCTAGGTCAGGATGGGCACAAGAAGGCACACAGCACCCTAGCAAGAATGGGCACAAGAAGGCACACAGCACCTTAGTAGCTGCTCCTCGGGGCTCAGTGGCTTACTGCTGCTTCTTCTGTGCATGCGTTCTGGAATTGGGTCACGTTGCCCTCTCCCCTCTCCCTCTCCCCCCCTCTCTCTCCCTCTCCCTCTCCCCCCCCCCCCCCCTCTCTCTCCCTCTCCCTCTCCCCCCCTCCCCCCCCCCTCTCTCTCCCTCTCCCTCTCCCCCCCTCCCTCCCTCTCTGTCTCCCTCTCCCTCTCCCCCCCTCCCCCCCTCTCTGTCACGCACACACACATGCGCACACTTCAAAGCCTCAAGAAGCAGCTGCACATAAGCAAGCGAATGATTGACCAGAAACTGCCATCTTAGGTGCTATGCTATTTTCCTCCGTATTCATCATGCATATCATCCATCTGCAAGAAAGCTTTTGATGACCTTCGAGGGCTATCCTATTGTTTCCCTCTCCACGTGCTGACCATGCAGGACCATGAAGGTGTGCTGAGCAGGCTGCGCTCCAGCTTGACTCCTCTCACCAGACAGTTTGGATCTGTTGGCCGCTTTTCGATGCCCACATCAAGACACCACCGCCTGGTTTCCGCCCCCCCCAGTACCTATGCAGATGGCAGTGTAAGCAAATCCGTGCGCTGGGTTGATTCAGGCTCGGTCCATGGTGGTTCTGAGGAAGCCAGGTCTGAAGCAGGCAATCGCCCGCATGCAGCAACACAGCCGCCACAAGATGCTGCAGAGCAGCAAAGCGCTGCCCCTCCTCCCGCCCCCTCTACCACGCAAGCAGCAGCTGCTCCTGCCCTGCACGACACTCCCTTCCTTTCCCCTGCTGCCGCACAAGCCCTGCAGCAGCAGCTTGGCCACCTACCCTCATCCACTGTTCCCACTCCCTCCACCCCTGCCACGCAAACTATCCCAGAGGGCTATGACCCCTCTTTGCCCTTACCACCTCAGCCGACACAGCACCTTGGGACCCACCTGCACCTGCCACAAGGATGCCATCCCGTGGGAGCCACTTGCCAGCAGCACCACCCTGCGCACCCTCAGCCGTGCCCTTTTTGCAAGCACGTGACCTGCCCCTGGTGCCGCTCCTGCCTGGGGCAACCCTCGCTTGCACTGCACGGGGCTGGGTTTGCACCTGGCCTCCCAGGCAATGGCGGAGGCGGCAGCACGGGGGCACTGCAGGCTGCAGGCCCGCTGGATGCAGCACACAGGCAGCTCCATCATGACCACACCACGCTCGACCCCTCTTCTGCAGCTGCTGCGCTGCATGAGCAGCAAGCTCAGCACTTGCCAAGCGGGAGGTCACATAGACAGGTAAATATCATGGTGTTTAGATGTTGATGGACAAAACGATGAACAAAATGAGGGCAGCCACTGATGAGGGCTCGTCTCCGCTCAGTTGTGGTTGGTCGCACTTCTGGATTGGACAGGTCAGCCAGCAATGGGGGCTCACTTTGGCTCCGTCATGGTTGGTCTAGTTCCTGGCATATTTGTTGTGGTCCATGCTTCCAAACACCAGGCAGCTCGGCAGCATGCCGCCTGTATTATGTCAGCCATTCAAATCATTGCCAAACAGTCCTCTACAAACAACTCATGGATTAATTGGTGACACGCACGCTTGCCTCCAGGGATCCTTACTGAGCCGCCTGATGCTGGGAGTAGGCCGCGGATCTTTTAGAGGAGCGAGCCATGCAAGACCCCATCTCTTGGGGCGGTCATCTATACACATGGGATCCAGCCCCCTTGAACGGTGCGGCTCATGGTGCTTGTGCAAGAGAGTACCTGACTCATGCTCTGTTACTCTTGTGTACTTCAAATTTGCCTGTTGCTCTCAACATTGCACTGATCAAGCAGTACAACGAGCAACCCCATCTGTGACCTGTGCCCCAGGCAAGAAGCTGTGGGTGTAGCGTTGAGCACCAAGCCTGCCTGAAGGATCGTTGGCTCTCTTGCTGCGTTCTGAAAAGTTCCCCTGTTGCACTTCATCCCTTTGTCTTTACATTGCAGGTATCAATCCCTGGGTGTCGCGTCGATTCCTTTACAGGAAGAGTTCCTCGGGCATTTGTAGCCAAGCCTGGGCAGACGCGTGCCTCTTTGCGTGCTGCAAACTTGTTTGTGCGAGAAGTGAAGACCTTTTTTGGTAATCGGAAACGACCAACACGCATCAAGGCAGATGCCCATAATCCAGCACTATAGGCCCTAAATTGCACCAGTTTTTTTAAGTTAGCAACAGAACACACTATTTCAAGGAGCTCAAAGCCAAATTAGCTTTGCTCGGATACGTTTTTGGCAATGTTGTTGCTTGAAAGCAGGTGGGTAGGCTTATGAAGCTGAGCATAAAAAGAACCAGCATGCACTTAATTTATTTTGTAGAGTTTGTGTCCTACATCTTGTGTCGTAATCATTTTTTACTTATGCAGTTGGGTTTTGCGGCTCCTTATGTTTGTTCAAGCCATCTCTCACCCTCATGTTCACCTTAATCTCTATAATTCATGTTCTGTATGCATTTATTTATTCGTTTGTCTGTTTGTTTGTTGTTTTGCTTGTTTGGATAAGATTGGTTTGTTATCCGATATTGATAGCGAAAAGTGCATGACATTTTACAGACGATACCAGTAACAGCCCCTGCATCAATCTAAGGGAAGGTGGGACATTTGTCAAAGGCGCTCAAGAGCCCTAACCCAGTGCTGGGGTGTGCTTAAGCAGTTGATATTGTTTTTGAGAGGCTGCGTTTATGGCATGGGGTGTTGAGACGTTGTTTTGGCTGCGTCAACTTCTCAGCCTTACAGGGTGGCTTGGCCTGACAGCACGGGCTCGCAGCAACTGGCTATGAAAAAAGCTCGTTTCCGAGTGAAGGGTGTACTCATTAGGTGTTGATGGCCCGTAACTTTTTGAATATGTCTATAACACAGCCAGATTTGGAGAGGTAAAAGTTGTATCAGGCTTCTACCTGGAAAAGGAAAGGATTGCAAAGCTTTACCAGCCTACGTGGGCAGAATGGCTGAAGCAAAAAAGTCCCTGTACTTCAATTTAACAAACCTCCAATTTAAATGTCAGTTGAAGCAAAAGCTGTGTGCCAGATTCTGGAGCCGTTTGCTTCCAGCAACCCTCCAGGTCCTCACTCTTCCTGCTTTGTACCGCAGGGGACTTGCGTCTCTTTTGAGCCAATGTGTCTCCTCTTCCAAGATAAGATAAGGGAAAGAGTCATTGGTGTAGAAAGAGAGAAAGAAAAAAGGAAAAGTATGCAGACAGATTTAGATTTACACGGGGGGACCTTCTGCCAGACTGTTCGGCTGATCGGCCTGTGACTGGGCCTCGCCAGTCAACATAATGTCCATAAGCTCAGAAACAAACGAAAAAAGCTTGTTGTTGTGTTGCAAGAGGAAATCAGAAACATCCTGGACACTGGCTTGTTGTAAAAATGGTTGCTCCATTGAAAAATCACCGGAGAAACAGTTGAACAGGCAAGTGTACTTTCTTCTCAAAGCACAAACATCTGCGTCTCTGCACGCCAAAAGGGCATGAGCCTCATCTTGAATCTCATCACAAGAACAGCGATCACACAAAAAGGGCGTTCCGAGTATCCCAAGCTGCTGTCTCCACCTTCAGTGTGTGTGCCCTAAGTCTGAAACGGCTAACATTCCTCATGACATGTAGAGACAAAGAAAAAGAAAAAAGAAAAGTCTACGCAGGCCACAGGCCGCGTGCATTAAGGAAAGGTCCCTTAACTAGCAAGCTAGCAAGGGCCTCACCAAAGGTCCCTCAAAACTACACTAGCTACAGCTATCCTAGGAGAGGAAAGAGACTGGACTAATGAGGATCAGGCGGGTTGTCGGCCATGCCCCGAGACGCCCAGACTCTCCTTCTCCTTGTATCCACCTCCGCACGCCCAGCGCCCCGCCCCGCCCCCCCCCAGAAGCCCCCTGTAAGCAAAGAGCATGTCTGGTGTTAATGATAGTGGTTAGTCTCTGTATGGCATGACAGCTCAGCTTGAAAGCTAGGGATTTTGCTCTTTGTTTGGATAGGCCCAAATTGACAAGAGGTTTGATCGTGTACTCATTGTAGATAGTGCTAGCCACACCAATCAGGATGATGTGTAGAGTCACTTTGTTGTTCCTGTTTGGATTCCTGGAGCTACGGGTTTTAAGTCTGGTTATAGTGTGAGCATGTTGAGTTGCTGCTGTTTCTGAAGTGATGAAAGGGTTGGTGTCTGGACAAGATTTCAGTTCAACAAGGTGAATGTCTCTGTCTTGAGGAGGGATCTTAGAAGGATCAAGGTGAGCTTGTCTGCCTGGGATAGATCTCACAAAGATAACATCAGGGCGGCTCTGGTGCCGGGCAGAGGAGCCAGTACCATTAGGAAAAACCCAGTCTGGAATGGCTCGTGAGATGTTTTCTGGGACTTGTATCCCTGATCCAAGAGTCTCTCATTACGGCAGGCATCCATTTCAATAAGGGATGAGCCAAACCTGCCTTTGCTAAGGGCTTTAACACAGAAGCTAAGGCCAACATGGTGTCTGTTGGTGTGCATACCACTCATAGTTAAATTTGGACATCTGAGGACAATATGATTAATGCTGCCCATATCATCACACAGCGGGCATCTTCCATCGGTGGAAGACCTATTGAATCTGATGGCATGCTTTTGTGTGTAGACTGTCCCTGTGCGGTATTTGACTACATTTATCTGTTGTTTAAGAGTAATCTTAGGAGTAGACCAGAAGGAGTTGCTGGTTTCCTTGTTAGCAAGTTGCCAGGTTGGGTTGTGAGCTTCTATATTGGCAGTGGCGATAGGGGAGGTGGGTTGTATGGCATGGTTGAGCCTCTGCCAGCTATTGTAATGGTAGCCAGAGATATCAGCAGAGCCTAGCTTGTGCTTTGTATGCATGTGTAATTTAAGTTTGTCGGTCAGGTTGTTGAGGTAGTGGGTTGGGAAAGCGTGGGAGCGGTGCAGGCTATCATTTCGTCCGTGTGAGGTCTTCAATGAGAGCCAGTAGAAATTATGGAAAGGGTCCCGGGCATGTGGGAGTTCAACATCTGTGGTGGCCGTGAGGGTTGCAGACCGTGCGCAGGCGTCAGCCCCCTCATTGCCAATGATGCCAGATTGGGCTTTGACCTTGTAGAAATGAATAGGATGAGGGGAGTGCTCTAATATGGTTGATATAGCACGAATAAGCTCTGCATGTAGGTGATACCTCATGCGCATCGGATTGAGAGTTTGTTTAGAAATCTGGGAAAGGCAGGATGCACTATCATAGGCAATGTCAGTTTGCCCTTGTTGGAGTGCCACAAGAATACCTGCAAGTTCTGCTCTGTTGATGGTATTTGTAGGTCCACAACCATTGGGTTTTATGTGCAGCTGCAAGTGTTGGAAGGGCGGACTGGTGTCCTTTCCCGGTTTGTAAACACCTGAACCAGACAGTGGTGGAAATTCATCATCTTTGTGTTCAAAATTTGATTACACTGCCATCAGTGTAGGTGATATGTTTCCAGTCCTTGTTCTTAGGTGTGAACATCTTTTTGTAGTTGGCCAGTATGAAAGCTGCCCTAGCCTGAGGGCATTTGTGTGAACAGTTGTGCGTGTCAGGGGGGAGTGATTGGAATTTCTTTTTCCAAGTGTTTGATGCGAGGTGTTGGTGGGTATGTAATGTTGTGGCAGGAGTAGGACTATCCAGGGGTAGCCAGTGAGCTTCTGGTATATCTTGGTTAAGGAGTTGGAACTAATCTTTGTTTGCACTGTCAAGTGCTTCTCTAGCATTACGATTCCAGACAACAATGAGTTGCATAGGATAAGAAGGTAGGGTGGGGTTGGGCATGGCATCGAACCAGTGTTGGGGTGTCTGGAATTGGATGTTTCCTGCAGGGAATTTGGCAAGCACTTTTGCAAGATCTGGGTAATGGTTAAGCCAACTCATGTAGGCATTACAACTGAAGCCTCTCCAGTGGGGTAGAAGCATGAAGGTGGCAACTGGATCGGTGCTTTGGAGGGAAGAGTGTACTGCGTGACGCAGGATTGTGAACATAATTTCATCATCATGAGGGGGATGGCAGAAGGAGAGGCCATTGTAGCGTACAGAAAGGGCGTCTGTATGTGCCCCAAAGACCTGGTCACGGTTGCTTGTGCTGAAATAAGTGTTAAAGATACCGTCAAATTCAAGAGGGTTGGAGAACCTATCTGTCAAGACCATGCACCATTTATGTAGGGCTGATCGAATGTGGGGTGGTGTGATCAGCGCGTTAGAATTGTAGACCTTTCTGCTCTTGGCAGAGATATACTTCTGTTGGGCCTTCTGACGTGAGAGTAGTCCCATGATTTCTGTTGCTGAATCCTGAACGGGTGGCTGGATGGTGGCATGGATGCCTGCCCTTCCGGCTGCTTCAAAGGCTTCGAGTAGGGTCTTGAGTCTGTCTACAGTGAGCATGCCAACGCACTTGCCATTGGCATTGTAAATACAAGCGCATTCAGAGGTGGTCACCTCTGGCATTTGTGCTGGCATGGCGACCTCAACAGATGTGTCAGGTTGGAGACTTTCCTTCATGAGGTCATCACTTCTAATGATAATATCACATTGCCATGTTGGCATGATATCTGTCTGGGGATTGGTAGGTTGGAAGTCAAAGGTGACATTCTTGCAAATGGCGCAGCCGGTAGTTGAGAGCCATGGAGAACCAGAAGGGCTCTGGGGATTTCCTTCAAAGCCTTGGTTGACAAGATTGTCCAGGTCTACCTCATCGTCCAAGGGGTCTACTGTGTGTTCCAGCCTTTCCTCGTCAAAGGCTTGCACATGGGCATGTAGATCTAGATGCATTTGTAACATATCAGCAGCTTCCCATTTGGGATGCCATTCCATATGGATCATTTCACAATCTTCAGAGAAGTTGATCCTTTCCGCCTTTTGTGAGTCTGACAGAGGGGCGCACGCAGGGCAGTCCCAGTGCTCGTTTGGTTTGCTCAGTGCCCGGTCATTTTGGAGCATGCTTTGACATCTATGAGGCAGCCCCAATGGTAAGTGCGGTAGCAGGTATCACAGGTGGGCATGTCGTCGTAGCATTGAGATTCATGGGTGTGCTCTTTGCTCACAGGGCTCCAGCAGAGTTGGCAGCACGGGTCTTCTTTCATTTCTTCTAGGTACATGCTTTGAATAGGCTACTTTTTGCCCATCGTTTTGGAAAAAGGGTATGGCCCACTTTTCAATTGTTACAGGGTGCCATTGGACTTTGTATTGAGTTTGCTGCTTCTCTTGAGAGGATCTCTTGGATTTCCGTAAATGTTGCCAGCCCAAAATTTTCAGGATGACATGGTCATAGCGGAAGATGGTGTTGCTAACTTGTTCTGCGCTCAATTCAGCATCCTGCTTACTATAGAATGGTTCCAGAGCCACTGGGCAGCGTCAGTGCCTGGTGTGTTTGGAGGTAGGGGGCATGGGGTTATAATGGGTTCAACACACAAGTTGTGTGTGGTATTCTAGGTATGTTGTGGGATCTCGGCTCCCTCTGGGCCTCCTACCCCCAGTTTGTGGGGTCTGTGTGGGTTCCAGGGGCAGGGCCTGTGTGTGGGGTGTCAAAAGGGGTTGGGTGGGGTCTGTGTCATATGCTTGTGCTTGTGGTCCTTCTGCATAAGAGTTGTTTCTTTTGCGAGTACGTCTGTCTTGGCACATGTGCGCCTCTGTGTGTGGTTGACTGTTTGGGGACGGGCTGTCCTGACTGCGGGGGAGAGCATTTTCTACTTCCATATCCTGAGCATCAAAGAGGGGGTTACTGTAAGTCCTGGAGTCAGGATGTATGTGTGTGTTAGGGGCATGGCCCCCATTGACTGGGTTGCAGTTGGGGGTGTTTTGGGGAAGCATGTCTTGTGTAGAGCTTTGACCAGTTCCAGCCTGTTGGTGTATGTTCTGTTTTCATCAAGTCTGCGTATGTTGTGTTATTTATGCAGCGTGATTCAGAGGTTTTATTGGGCGAGCTATCTTGGCTCTGTATGATTGTGCTGATGAGATCAGGTGTCAGATCATGAGTGTTGAGAGCATGGAAGAGCTTATTAAGGGCCACTATATGCCTGGTCCTGATTTTGTGGCCAAACAGAGATGTGGGTTTATTTCCGTCAATAATATGGGTAAGGTTGTCATTTAGCAGAGAGGAGAGCCTGTATATGCCTGCTTCCATGAGAGCATAAGTGCAGTGACAGGTTTAGGTTTTAAGGGTGGGTTGCATTGGCATTAAGAGGACATTTATTATGGGATTGATGCTGGAAAGAAGGTAGGGTGCACCTTGATAGGAGATGTCAAGAGCGCTGTTGTTGATGCAGAGGTATTGCCTAACACGGAGCATATGGGATAACTGTTTGAGGATGAAGTTAGGATGGTGGTGTGATGGGTTGATGCTCCTGAGTACAAAGTGTCTCAGTTGGTGGATTTGGGATTTCAATAATGACTTGGTGACCCGGCCGTGTCTGCCAGTGTTATTGAGGCTAGTGGTGAGAGCCGTTGCACACCTCGCATTATATTATACTGCGATGGATGTACATCCGAGTCAAAGTTGATTTTGTCTTCCCGCAGGATGGCTGTGGCAGTGCACTGCCAGAGCTTGTACCTCTCTTTAATGATGTTAAGGGCAAGTCTATCCCAGCATGCAAGGTCATTCTCAGAGCAGGGCGTGACTGGAAAGGCATAAGCAGTGCTTGGGATGATTGCTGTTCGTATTATATCCATAGTTTGCCTGGGTGTGGCAAAAGAACAAGCTAGGTTTGTAAGTTTTCTGGTAAGCTTTTCTGTCATTTTAGTATGATGGGGTTTCCAGTCCAGGGTCATGGTGACTTCTACACCGAGGTAGGTAAAAGGATCCCCAGGGAAAATGAACTGAGCTGGTTTGCCCTGGACCAGGATCTTGTCTTTGAGCAGACGTCTGGCAAAGTCTGCCACTGACGTATTGCCCCGAAGGTCTCTGCATTGTGGACCAGGGAGGCTGCAGGTCACCTTAGTCTTGTTGCCAGATATGATGAGGTGGGCCCAATCCGCGTAAAGAGTTAATTTCTTGGCTTGAATGCGAAGATTGGCATAAGTGCCCGTAACGCAGATGAGGTCATCTGCAAAGGCCCCACTGCTGATTTTGTTTTGGGCTTTCTCTTCAATAATTTGTGGGCTTCTGTTGAGGCACTCATATTCATAGCCACGCCCGCCAGCATGGAGCCAGCGCAGCAGGGGTTCCATGTATATCAGGAAGAGGAAGGGAGAGAGGGTATCCCCCTGGATAATCCCCCTCTCTATGGGGATGTCTTTTGTATGTTGACCATTGGCTAGACGGACTCTGGTGTGTGCCTCCTTGTACAAATTGTTTTACAATGTCAATGGCATCGGTGGGGAAGCCAAGGTCATACATGATCCAGAGCAGTTTGTCATGGTCATTTGCATTGAAGGCAGAGGTAAAGTCTACAATCAGTGCGTATGCATCTCTGTTGAAGAGTTTGGAATCTTCAAGAGTCATGATTAAGTTTTGGAGTTGGTGTATGGTGTCTGTGTGTTTGCGAAAACCCGCTTGCATAGAGCTCAGGAGGGAGTGGCTCTCAGCATATTCATACAGGGCAGTTGTGACAAGGCGTGTCCAGAGTTTATATAGGGTGTTGGCTAGGCCAATAGGCCGGTAAGATGTGATGTCCGTTTGAGAGCCTTTCTCTTTGAAAATTAAGTATTGTATCACTCTTTTTCCAGGCTTTGGGAGTGATACCAGTCGCCCACATAATAATAAAAAGTTTGTGGATGAATTCCTTATATTCTTGGGGCAGGTGCTTAAGCAGCTCATTGGCTATACCATCTGGTCCTGGGGTCTTATTATTTGTGAGGGATTGGATACATTCCTGGAAAGAGCAGCTGTCTAGGATGGAGTTGTGGAGCCATTTTCTCTTCCTTTGGGTATCATTTTCAGCCCTTGTGATGGGAGTTTCCAGGAGGAAGTGGTCCTCACACTGTTTATCCATCCAGGGATAGTTGCGGTTGGCGCAGGGGTTAGTTGGGAGGTAGGCCCCAGTCTTGATGCTAAGGGCAGCCATGCTGTCAGTGTAAAATATTTCCACAATATTAGCTACTTTGCACGGGTCTGTTTCCACTTCGCCTGTGCTAGGGTCTGCGAGTACTGGGCTTGAGGAGAAGCAGTGCTTTTGCCATTGAGGATTTCCTTATTGGCAAGGGCAGGGTGCTTCCTATTGGCAAGGGCAGGGGCAGTGTGGAGACATATCCAAATGCATGTGCCTTGGTAAATGGGCGGGCCCCGGGGGCACGCACATTGTGGTCAAAAGGCACTGCAAAAAAAGACTGGTAAGTTGCTAGCTTACTATATGTGTCCCGCGGGTTCACTCCCTCAACATCTCTCCACACTGCCCGCAGCCTGTGTCTGAGGTCATCAGTAAACTCTTGAATAGGGATAGGAGCGCCTCGCCGCAGAGCTTGCGCAAAGGAATCACAACGCCGTAAGCCTTGGAAAGCATCTAAAAACTTGAGCAGTCCAGCAGGCTGGCTCACGCGAATGAATATTCAAATCTGCTTTCAGCACTCTTCTCAACGTCTCACTGTTAAACCTCAGCATGCTATTATACATCTTGACAACAGACCTAAACCAGTCAAACTGAAGGGGCTCATGACCACACTCCCTCAGGACAGCCCAGTTTGTAGTGGTACGCTTAACACCCAGCGTGCTCTTGAGATAACTCATGCGCCGCACTTGCAGATCGCTTGCGAATGCCTTGCCCGCTTTAATGTATTCAGTGCCCCACAATTGGCCTGCATACATTCCAGCTGGAACCATATACGTCTTCACAAGCCACAGAGACACGTACGGCCTATTTGCCAGAAAATTCTCACGAACAAACTGACGAACCCAAAAGGCAGACGCCATGAAGGGGCCAATTGCATGCTCAGAGGCCTCCTAGGACTTGGCCATGCTCATGCACTTGTGAAACATCATGCCAAGGTATCTAAAAGACTCCATGTGTGCCATTGGCAACCCCCCCAATATGAAAAACAGGCAGGTCCGACCCAGAGGAATTGAAGTGCACCACCTCAGAATTAGCTGTGTTAATGACTAAGTGCTTCCTCTGAGCATACGCATGCAAGCAGTTCAACATGGTCTGCAACGCAACAGAATCATTGGCCATCAGAGTCAGGTCATCAGCATGTAACATGTGCGTCACATAGAATTCAGCCGTACCCGCGACAGCACCTTGCATTCCCTCCACAATTTCATCAATGTCAAAAAGAAAAGAAAAGAAAAACTACGAAACTCTCCCTACATCAATTAAGGAAAAGGAGACACATTGGCTCAAAAGAGCCGTGAGTCCCCTCCACCGCGAAGACTACAAAAAGAATAACCTAATGGGGATCTGGAGGGTTATTGGAAGCACCCGGCTCCATAACCTGGCTGCAAGAAGTTTTCTTGTTTTCAATAGCACGCCTAGTGGTAACAAGCCTGTTGGCATACATGACAGAATGGGCATGAAGTTTGCGAGCGAGTTTATTGGCGCCTTGGTGGTCATGTCCCAGTTGTTTAAACTGGTTAAGGGTGTGCTCAGTGTAGCAGGTCCCACCAACACCCAAAAGGATGGTGTGGAGAGTCACAACTTTTGCAATAATGAGTTTGCAGAGGTCTGCATGCTGCCGTTGTGCCGCCTCCAACTGCTGTCCAGGCCTCGTGTCTTCACAGTACTTGATTTCGATCAAGTGCACATGCCGCTGGTTTACATTCAGTTGGTGGGGTTGCCTCACGCGGTTGGCTGTTGTGGCCCTCAGTGTGGGGTTGTGTCTGCTGCGTAATGCATGATGGTGTGAGCAGGGGGTAGAAGGAGAAGAAGTGGGTTTGGCTTTATATGGAGTAATCAACATAGCATCAGGACGGCTGGAGGTGAGTCTAGATCTCTTAGAAATTTTTCTTGGAAAGAGGTAAGGGGGTATAATTCTGTTTGATGCATGTGCAGGGATTTGAAGGTTGTGCTGCGCCAACTTATTACCACTCCCTACGTCCATGTTAACCAGACCTGCTCCCCAAAGGCTTTTGCTAAGAGCTTTAATGATCATTCTTCCAGCAACATTGTGGCGTTCAGTTTTCATGCTGGAAATGAGATGGTTTTGGCAGCCTGAAAGCATGTGGAGTGCGCTGTCTAATTGATGACAGCCTGGGAGAGGGCATAATGGGTTAGTGGACCTTTTGAACAAATTCTTTGGTGAATAGAGGTGGTGCCTGTGTGATGTTGTAAGATGGTGCGTTTCATAGGCGAGGATATACAAGGCATGTACATGTCATGTAGGCTTGTCCAGTCGACTGGACAGCAGCGGCCGTTGACCAACGGTCCAGACCCATCCCATGGCCTCCGCTCCCAATGCTTTTTGCCATTTCCACATCGCTGGGGCAGTGCGCCACCCCTCTAACACAACCTTCCCCCCCCCAAAAAAAGCGACGTAGACAGAGAAAGTTTTAAAATATGTTTCTGAAGGCATTGCTGATTTTCTTATCTACGTGTGGCAACAAACCCTGTTTCCTCTACCTACATAGCTCTTCTTTTCTTAACAACAGAGGTTGGCAAAAAATTGGCACAGGAAGGTAAGGCTGGCAGGGACTTGGCGGAGTAACTGGTAGCACCTGCCTCCTGGACCAGGTTGTGACCGTCATGAGCATTCTTGTTTTCAATGCCGGCATTGAATGCCTTAAGCAACAGCAATTTTGTATATACCATATACATATATATAACATATATATAACGTTATACAATTGTGTATTGACACCTTATATTGATGTTGAAAGGATGGGTCTGTACTCGGACTTGTTGACCAAAAAAACCTCCAGATCCGTCTTTCAGACTTGGAGACTGATTTGACGGAAATAAACTTAAGATATTTTGTAACCATTAAATTACATGCTCACTTTCCGTACAAGTGGCCTAAGGAGGTAGCTACACAAACGCCCTCGCTCAACAAAAAAAGCACTGCATTCACGGATAAAATGTGAAGCCGCTGATGAAGGCCGCCAACGGTCAAGGGCGATGGAGCAGCGACACATCATTGTGCTGGCCACATTCTTGGCCACCTTTTGCGCCTATGTGGAGCGTGTGGGCTTCTCGATTGCCTTCACGGCCATGGCCAAGGACAACGCCAGCATCGCGGAGTCGGTGAAGGGCACGGTGCTGTCTGCCTTCTACTGGGGATACGGACTGTCACAGGTGTGTGCTTTGGCTGGCCTGCTTATGCTCAGTTCCCTGTGCACTGTTTAAACAGTGTTGCATGCAGCTTGCTTGCACACACTTGTGTGCATGGAAGACAAATGGACAGCGCCTGGGGATTTTTACTTTTTGCACACATACACGCTCAGGTCCCAGGAGGCTGGGCTGCGCAGCTGTATGGGGGCCGCAGAGTGCTGAGCTTGTGCTTCCTGATGTGGTCCACTGCATCCTTCCTCACCCCCTCCGATGCAAGCAGCACGCTCGCCATGACCATCGCCCGCATGTGCGTTGGAGTGGCCCAAGGCTTCCTCATCCCATCCGTGCACACCGTCTTGTCCCAGGTCTGTTTTCTGATGGACAGAAGATACAATGCGTGCATGCAGCAATAGACAGGGTGCCCATGTGCTGAGCTGGTCCATTCCTTTGGCAAGTGCAGAGCACGATTTGTCACGACTACGAGGCATGTTTTGCTGTATGAGGAAAGCGCTTGTGAGGGGTCAACCTCTTCCTACTTTACCTTGCTCTGCAGTGGATTCCGCCTCATGAGAGGGCTCGCTCCGTGTCACTGACCACGTCTGGTAGGTGAGGCTGAACAAATGTGCAGTCAAAGTGGCCTGCATACCTGACAATGTTTACCAAGCCATGCATCGATGCTTGTAAACCTTTTGAGTACGGTTCAGGATCACGGTGGGCATGCTTTGTGCAAGCCCCTTCCACTGCAGATTTAAAGCTGGTGGTACTGGTGTCTCTTTTTTGGATTTATGGGGGGATGTTTTGATTGATTTCCCTCTCGCTCTTCAGTTTTGTTCGGGGTGGGATATGCCCTTTGAAGCACATGATGTTCAAGCTCTTTGTTGTGTACCTCAATGAGCTTACTGTCAGAGCACGCAGTGGCCACAGCAATTGTTTGCAAGGATGAGGAGGGGCCAGAGTTCCGCAAGCACTCGCCACATGCGGCTTCTTCCCATCCAAGGAGAGAGAGAGAGTCGGATTTCCCGTACCCAATCCATGCAGGCATGTACCTGGGGTCTGCTGCCGCCATGCTGGTGCTTCCAAGTGTGGGTGCATCCTTCGGTGCCCCCTCACTGCTCAAGGTGGTGGGCTGCTTGGGCCTCTCCTGGCTTGCCATGTGGATGCTGGTGGGCAAGGAAATACCACACAGGTGTGCCTAGTGCCAAATCTGCTCATTGGATGGGAAGGCATAGGCCCTCTCGTTGTGGAATTGTGGGAGTGGATGGGAAGGGAGGTGGCCAGGTGGCTGTTAGCAACTACAGCAAAGATTAACGCTAGCTTGTTGCCAGGGCATGATACTTTTTTCTTTATACCTGCTAACAGGGCTGGCATTTCGTTAGCAGCAATGAAGCATGGGAGAGGTGAGGTTAGGTAGAGGGATGAAAACCTCGGTGATACATCAGCGAAAGTGGCATTGAAGGATAAGGGCTAAGCCAAGTGTGCTGGTGTGGAAAAAATAGAACTCTTCAATAGCACGGTCTGAGCATGGGCAAAGGTGAATGCCCAGAAAAGAATTGCAAGACATGGGTCCACTGGCCTGGATTGAGTAGCCCTTCCCAGACTTCACCTATTTGCATGCTGTTGGCTGGAGAGATGGCCTCTGTTTTGTGACTGCAGCAAGTAGCCTGTTCCGGATGCCACAGGCCACTGGTTTTTGTGCGCTATTGAGATTGCATCGACAGGTTGTGGATGACATAAGTAATAAGTCCTCAGCCAAATCGCCTGACTGCTAGCCAAGGTCACCAAGATGGCATTGACCACTTGCCCCCCCCCCCCTCTTGCTCCTGCATCCCCTGCAACCGCAGGGAGACTGTCATCCCAATCACCCAAGCAGAGGTCAACAAGGCTGCTCGCCAGGACAAACCTATTATTAAATCAGCAATGCAAAAGGGCTGCCCAGCACCCACCCCCTGGCGTCGCATGCTGGCCAGCCCTGCTGTGTGGGCCATCATCACCAACAACTTTGCCTTCCACTACGCCTTCTATGTCATCATGAACTGGCTGCCCACTTACTTCAACAGGTGAGAGCCACAGGGCGTCACTGCACCAATGCGTTGTGTTAGGCAGGGGGCGTTCAATGCAACTTTCACAGAGGGTGCCGCTCAGGTGTCCTCACCACCATTCAAAGCAGACTGTGTATGATGAGGTCTGGGCCATATCATGGATGGGGCTCTGGCTTGCTTGGCACGCAACAAGTTGGGCTGGCACCGGTGTCGCCCGCAAAGTCCAAGCTAATCGTTGCAGCCAGGCGTGGACTTACGCCCCGGCTGACACTGCAAGCGCTAGTACAACAGCGCAGAACGACAGGACAAGCTGTAGAGAGGCACTCTTTTGCTGTTGCTGCTGCCTTGCAGTGTTTTGAAGGCGGACCTTGCGAGCCTTGGGGGACTGAAGACGTTACCCTACTTGGTCATGTTCCTGACCTCAAACCTGGGGGGGTGGGTTGGCGACTTGCTGATCCTGAAGCGCCGCTTCTCAGTGGCTGCTGCCAGGAAGGCTGTGAACACTCTAGGTGCGGAATGTCAGTGCACGCGCTGTTTTGCTGTGTGGCTGTGTGTGTATATGTGTGTGTGTGTGTGCGCGCAGTGGCTGCCATGAGGTCATTCATTACGGCAAAATTACAGGCTTGTCGAGTCATGGCCGAATTGTTATTTTGTTTTGTGCGCTTTAGCTGTTTTCCAAACATATGGGGCAACATTTGTACTCCTGATCTGCTTGGTTACGCCTCAAGTGTCCTGCCAATCTCACATGCTGCGGAGGCCTTCATCTTTGACTCTCCAAAATCCACCTTTGCGTTCTGATGACTGGCCTTCCACGTTTTTGCACGTACATGGATCGATCCTGGTCCTGTATCCATCGCTTTTGCGCTCAGGTCTAACTAGTTCAGCGGTGGCGTTGATGCTGATGCCCATGGCTTCAGACACACTGCCGGGGATAGCAGCCACCACACTGACCTTGGGGGCGTTGGGCTTTGCGCGGGGGGGATTTAGTGTGAACCATATGGACATTGCGCCAAAGTATGCCGGCGTTGTGATGGGCATTTCAAACACAGCAGGTGAGCCTGATTCATTCTGCTAGGGTTGCCTGAAAACAGCTTGCTCCTGTAAGTTGTGTTTGAGCAGGAGCACCGCATCAGTTTTAGTGGGGAGGTCAATTGCCAATCAACAACTTTGTCTGATGGCTTAGCGAGCATCCTGGCAGTTGACTAATACTCTTGCTTCTGACGGAGCGCAATTGCGTTGCCTTGCTTGCATTGCAGGCACGCTGTCAGGCGTCATTTGGGTGGCAGTAACCAGTCGCGTTTCCTTGCTTTGCATTGCAGGCACGCTGTCAGGCGTCATTGGGGTGGCAGTAACCAATTACGTTTCCTTGCTTGCATTGCAGGCACGCTGTCAGGCGTCATTGGGGTGGCGATAACCGGGAGGATTTTAGACTGGTATGGGGGCTCTGCAGTACTAGGGGGATGGTACCAGGCCCATGCCTTGGCTGCCATTATTTGCCTAGGTGCAACAGTGATATTCTTCAGTTTTGCCCGGGGTGACCGTTGTTTTAATTAGCTACCCAGAGGGGGGGAACCACAATCATGACAGCCGTGGGAAGACATCTGAACAAATGCCCTGTGGTGAGCATTCTCCTTCACGGTGGAATAAAATCTGCAAATACAAAACTACAAGGATCGATGACCCTCCAGGAGCTGCTCATGATCTCAGCGCCTGGAAATGAATGTGGCTCCTGGTTCATGCTCTTGGCTGTACCCCAACTTGTTTGAAATAGAGAAGGAGTTAAGGCAATGCCGAGCAAAAGAGCGCACGCATTAAGGAAAGGTTGGACCTGCCTGGACGATGAAGTGCACCTCGTGCTTTATTGGGCCCTTTTTAATCCAATAAAGCCCAATTTCTTTTCCCTTATTGAACAAAAAACGTTCTTTGGATTTATCAATTGCGACACAAGCAGCATTTTTCAGATTAAATGCGTCGTCCTCTCTGCTATGAGCAAGTAAACATTGAAGCTGCCCTGGAGCTGTCGAGCCCAGGTATACCGTAAGGTAACGTCGCTATATCCGCCTACAAGGGCAGCTGAGCGGAAACACAGAGGCCTGTATCTAGACCTGGCCAAACAATGCTCAACTCACGAAACTTGGACTGGAAAGAAAGATAAAAAATTATGTTTGTTGAGGTCTGATGTTTGATGGAAAAGCATGAGGTGGATTATGCTCAAAGGCTTCAAAGTTGTTGGGTCAGATACATGCTTAGGATAGGATAGGGTTACATAGCTGTACCTGCCTACAAGGGCAGCTTAGCTGAAGCAAAAGGTGCCTGTAACCAAACCAAACCAAAAATGTGCAAATGTCGTCTGAAAGCCTTGAGCTGAGTTCAGAAGTGTCAACAGTGAAAAACACACACACACTGTCACTCTAAATGAAACAAGCATGCATACATAAATGCTTAGAACATGTGATTAACAGTGCACTGGTGACAGGAAAAAAGAAGGCCTCCGGTCAAAACGGTTGACTGCTAGCCTGCTCATAGAACAACAATGATTCATGTAGAAAAGGAAAAAGCTTGTTATTGTTTTGGTTTAAGAAAGAAGAGATATGATAAGACTGTACATGGTGAATGCCAGGTACGTTGGGAGCCACGCTATTGGAAGAGTGAGATAAAGAGAGGAGAGGACCAGAAAATAAGGAAGCATATTTAAGCCAAAGAGAACAAACATCATGATGGGGATGAACGCATTTGAAAAGAACATGTTGCTCACCCTGCACATCATCTTGGGCATCACATAGATCACAGGCAGGGGAAATAGCATCATCCCATGTGGCCTGCTTGACTTTTAAGGTATGGACACGAAGGTGAAATCGAGCCACACTGCGGACGATGTGTTTGGGCAAATCCAAGTAGAAATATTTGGGCAGAATATAAGGAGAATATGTAACATGTGCAGGCTCGGTTGGGAGAGCACACCAGTGATGATAAGTATATTTTTTTGCTGTTTGTGTCTCGTGGATCGTAACCAGAAATACGTACTGCATTACAATGTGCTGGTTAATTGTTAAAAGCATGGTTAAAAGCACTGAAGTACGTACTGCATTACAATATGCAAGTTATGCTGAATAGATTACGAGCTTATGCAATTAGAAAAGGGCTGACTGTCAATACATCAAAGTCAGAGGTCATGCATTTCAATAGTAGCCTGAATTTTCTGACGAGGTCGTGTTCTTCTCTGCCTACTATCATGCATGGAGACGTGGCTCTTCCTGAAAGAGAGCAGTTTAAATACCTTGGTATGCTTGTGGACAAACACATGAATTTTAAGGTGTCTGAGGAGCATGCTGTGTGGCCTTTCATGGCTGCCCAGCAAAGTAATAAGGAGTTTGTGCATGAACATGATCTAAGGAATAGGGCACATGCTCTGATTTGGCTCTCTAAGGTGTATGGCATTCCGGCTGGGTTGTACGCGTGCCAAGTGTGGGGTATAGAGTACTTACAAGAAGGCAGTGAGTTCAAAAGCCAATTACAAAAAAGGCAATTATGCTCTTTAAGGCGTTTTTTTTTCCGGTGTGAAGAGTACTGCCACGAATTGGCCAGTATTGAGAGAGCGTGGCCGAGAGCCTTTGCAGTTTTAGTTGTTTAGGGCCACTGTTGAATTTTTCAACAATATGCTTGATTCAACACCTTGCTAATAGGGAAGAGTCTTGTTGGTCTGCACATGTGTCTACAGCTTTTGATGGCATGTGCTATGAGGATATATTTAATCAGAAAATGCTGAGTGCTTCTAAGATCCCTATGCAGGATTTCTTAGCGGATTTGAGATACAGGCAGCAAAAGGTATGGAGGGAAGCGGATGCACTCAGTCCCCGAGATTTGAACAGGAAAGCAGTGACTTACCATCATTGGTGCGAAAAACCTTTAAATCAAACAGCACGCACACCCTTTTGTATGCCATCATGTTTTTTTTTTAAGGATCTGGATAAAGGAGTTATGAGGAATGTGAGTAGGTTCAGGCTTCGTGCCCACTGCTTGAAGGTCGAGTCCTGTAAATGGTTGGGTGGTTCAAATATTTGTGATAAGTGCAGATGTGCTGAAGTCCAGGAGGAGAAACATGCTCTCTTCTATTGCGATTGCTTTGAGGTGTGTAAGCTGCGCAGAAAGTACAAGGATCTGTTCATTGATATTTTAAAACCATTACATACTTTTGCCCAGCTTCCAAACGCTGACTTTATTTCTTTCTTGGCGAGCTTCCACATTTTGACTGATCTTGAGGTCAATACTTTTCTAAATCAAGACTCGTAAAGATTTTCAAGATTTTCTGTCAGAAACAAAAAAAACTACGTCACGGTAGGCAGTGGCAGTGAGACCACTCCCTACACCAATTAAGGAAAAGGAGACACATTGGCTCGAAGAGCCGTGAGTCTCCCTCACCAGAGGCTAAGAGGGAAGCTAGTGTGGGTCTGGTGGGTTTCTGGAAGCATGCAGCCCCAGTTTACTAGAATTATGTCGAGTATTTTTGATTTCAATGGCACGTCTGGTAGAGGTAAGTTGTGTGAGTATTGCACTGAGTGGGCATGGAGCTTTCGTGCAAGCTTGGTAGACCTTTGCGGGTCAATCCCTAGGTTTCTTAATTGATCCAGGGTATGGGCAGTATAGATAGTCCCACTCACACCTAGAAGGATTGTGTGGAGAGTGATCTCAGCACCTTGAAGTTGTTTGCGCAGTTGTTTGTGTTGTTGCTGTCAGGCTTCTAACTGGGCACCAGGCCTCGTATCTTCGCAGTATTTTATTTCTATCAAGTGGATATGGCGTTCTTGGATGTTCAATTCACGAAGTTGCCTGGCTGGAGTTGTGTTGCTTCTTACTTCTTCATTATGTCTCATACTGCGGAGTACCCGGTGTGAGGGGGAAGTGGGTGGTTTATTTGGGTTAGTAGAGCAAGGAGTAACCAAGATAGGATCGGGATGGCTGGAGTTGCGGCTAGCTTGATCATGAATGCTAGGTTTAAAGAGGTAGGGAGGTATGACACGATTAGAGATTTGCTCAGTGATGTGCAGGTCATGCTGAGCCAGACGGTCTGCACTGCCTATATCCATATGTATAACGTTTGACCCACAAGAACCTTTGCTATTTTCTTTCAGAACCATTCTGCTAGCAATTTTGTGACGCTCAGTTACCATGTTGCGGATGACAGGGCATTGACAACCTGAGAGAATGTGGAGGGCGCTATCCATATGGTGACATTCTGGGAGAGGGCATACAAGGCTAGTGGATCTTTTGAAGCGTACCGCATGTTTTGATTGTAGAGGGTGCCTGTGCGGTATTGGAAGATTGTGCGTTTCATTTGGGTCGAGATACATGGCATGTTCCAGAAGGCATTTTTGATGCCCTTATTCGCACGATTTAGCAAGCTGAGCTCTGGTAAGAAGTGTAGTAGCCTGTTTTGCGATCTGCATATCCAAGTCTGTGTTTAGCATGCATATGGGATTTCAAGGCATTTTGAAGGTCTGAAAAATAAAACAGATTGGGAGTGGGGGAGGAAGATTTAGGTGTACCCGGTCTTGCCTCTTCCCGATCCAGCCAAGCGATATTGTGGAAGGGGTTGCCGCCTGGGCCAGCGCTAGGGATACCGGTATCAGTCAGGTTGTTATTGTTGAGGCTAGCCTGATACTTAGCTATTGTATCTGCGCATTCCTTCCCAGCTTTTCCAACATGAGATTTGACCTCATATAAGAAAATGTGGCCTTGAGAGGTGCGGGCAAGGTTTGAAATTTTCTTTGAAACATCTCCTTGTACGTGATGCCTTCTCTGGATACAGGATTTGCTTTCTGAGTTGATGAAGTGAGCCATTGTGTTGGGCACCAAAAAGAATGTCACGGGGGTCAGAGCTTCAGTAGTGCAGGTGGTTAGTGTTATAGTCCAAGGGAGAGGCCATTTCCTCTTGGGTGGCCTTTGTCCAATTTTGGAAGGCACTGAGAATGTAAGGTGGAAGCGTCCGTGAAAAGGAGTCTTTAATCCTTTTGCTCTGATATTTGTTGTCCAATATAGTCTTGCAGGCTAGGAGTCCTATTAGTCCAGATGCAAAGCTTGCTTATGGAGGGCAGATACTACTGTGTAAGCCAAGTGCTTTGGCTTTGTGGAATGCTCTGTAAAGGACGTCAAAGCGATCAGGGGTCATCATCCGGACGCATTTGCCTTCCGTATTGTAGTTACATGCCACCTTTGATCTGTAGATTTCTGGGAGGATAAGGGTAGGTGGGATAGTAGAGAGGGGAGTATGGGTTGCAGCATCTGATGGGATCTGATTAGGGGGTGGCTTGGGGTTATTTTTAACAAGGTCAATTTCCCGAATCCAAAACTTGTATGAGCCTGTGGGTTTAATATTTGTTTGTGGATTAGTGGGATGTACATCAAAGATAATTTTGTTGCGAAGTTCGGAGTCTAATTTCTGCTTCCAAGTGTTGCTTGCGTCCGGTTTGTTGAATCCTTGTCTCTCTACTAGTAGGTTGGAGAGGAGAGTCAGAATTGATTTCAATTTTTGATGCTGGATGAGATTCTTTCATCAGCAGCCGATCAGCCAGAGTCTTGGGCTGTAGGCCAACCCCCCCTTGTAACCCCCTCTTCAACTCAAAGAGTCTGTACCCGCAGCCTGAATCTGGCAGATTCAGGCAGTGTTGCGAATAACGTGATGGGGAAGATCCAAGTACATGCATTTAGGCTTTTTATAAGGAGGGTGGATGGCATGTGCATTTCTGACAGGGAGAGCGCACCATTGATTGATGGTAAGTCAGCCGCTTACTGTTGCTTACTCTTGGATCAGGGGCTGCGAATTGGTTCCAATAGCCCCAGTGTCTAGATCTCAGGTCCACCACAAATTGACTGAAGTTCACAGGGTCAAAGCCAAAATTTGACGTCTCATCAGATCTGAGTGTGTCAGTTATCCTGGATTGCCTATCTCAGGATTTAACAGACCTGCACACTCAGTTCCAGCACCTATTTAGCTCTGTACCCCCAAGTAGTGCATCACGCCTTAGACACTTCCCACTCACAAGTAGTGCATCACGCCCTAGAGACTTCATAAACCAGGCTAATGTCCTAGAATGAACCAAGTTCGTGTCTGCATGCCTGAAATGCTGTGACTGAGCTTCTAGTATTGCTTCTAGATTGGACTGGTTTGATTACAGGCATGTTTTGCTTCAGCTAAGCTGCCCCCGCAGGCAGGTACAGCTATGTAACCCTTCCCTTCCCTTCTAGTATTGCTCCTAGGTTGGACTGGTTTGGTTAAAGCACGTTCTGCATAAACTAAGCTGCCCCCGCAGGCAGGTACAGCTATGTAACCCTTCCCTTCCCTGCCCCCGCAACCCTTTCCTTCCCTTCTCTAACCTACTAGTAGCCAAGGAGGCGCATAAAAAAGGAGGATTTTCTGCGCACGTGGCATCGAGCGTATTTCCTGACACTACAACCTGGTAAAATTTGTGCTTTACTTTACATGCTCATTCCATGCAGAGTGACTGTGCGCGTGTTTCTTTCAGCAGTTAACACTTCTGAGCTCAGCTCAAGATATTTTTTCCACACTCAGTTGATATTTATACGCAAGTTTGGTTTGGTTTTAGGCACGTTTTTGCTTTAGCTAAGCTGCCTGTGGGGCACTAGATTTATGATGCTTTGGGGCACTAGATTTATGAAAGAAGGAGCTGAAATGGACTCTCCTTTGCAAACTGTACATCTGTGCTTATTGAAGCGTATCCTTGGGGTAAAGCGCACCACTCCTAATTGGTCTGTACTGCGCGAGTGTGGGCATGAACCTTTACAGTTCTATTGGTTTCGTGCAGCAGTTAGGTCTTACAATGCTTTACTTTCAGCTATCATCCTGCTTTCTTTTCTCGTTGCTGGACCTGTCTTCTTTCTCTGCCTGCCGTGCTTCTCTCAGTCTGAACTTCGTGGTGGGTGGGTCATACGGTCTGTGCACCAATGTGGCCCCCTTTCCTTAATTGATGTAGGGAGTGTTTCACTGCCTACGTAGTTTTTCTTTTCTTTTCTTTTCTTTACTGCGCAGCAACAGCACTACACTCAGTAAGGTACTTCAAGCAGATGTTGAAATGAGCAGTCTTTCCCATAAATGCTGGACCTCAGAATTTTTGGCTGCCTGCACAGGCTTGGACAGGTGCAACGTGTTTACTCATTGTGTTCGGTCAGGGCAGCCTATAGTCATGAGGGAGTTTGTTGTTGATCTGACAAAAAGGCTGCGAGGTGTGTGGAATGCTGATGCCTTGGCAGAACATGGTGACCACACGAACAAATTAGCCAAGTATCATCACTGGATGGCACTTCCTTTGAGACCCTTGTCTGTTCAACAGAAGTTCATGGTGCGCCCTTTTCTGTCCTCAGGTATTTGCATCTTGATTTGGGCAAGCGCGCGCTAAGAAACATAGCACGTTTTCGCTTACATGCTCATACTTTAAGAGTTGAGACATCACTTTGGCAGGAGCACACATCAACTTGATGTGTGCTCCTGCCAAAGTTGAACTTGTGATAAATGTGAACAAGGACTCCAAGATGAAAAGCATGCGGTGTTCCTTTGTTCTTGCGCTTCTGTGTGTTCTCTTCGAAGGGCTTATGCACAGTTATTTTCTGACTTCCCCTCGTCTTATAGAATTTTTCTGGACGATCCAGGCACTTTCTACTATTCTCAAGCTAGCTCTGAGGATGCTATTCATTTCTTCCCAGGATTTAACAGAACTGCGCACTCAGTTCCAGCATCTGTTTAGCTCTGCACCCCCAAGCAGTGCATCACGCCTTAGAGACTTCATGAATCAGGCTGATGCCCTAGGATTAGCCAAGTTCGTGTCTGCTTGCCTGAAATGCTGTGACTGAGCTTCTAGCTCATTTTGCTTTTTAGTTTGGACTGGTTTGGTTGCAGGCACGTTTTGCTTCAGCTAAGCTGCCCCCGCAGGCAGGTACAGCTATGTAACCCTTCCCCTTCCCCTTCCCCTATTCATTTCTTGCAGAAGCAAACTAATGAGACTTATCGTTTTATTTCCGATCTCATGGATATTTTTGTGCAGTTGGAACAGCTGAGCAGACCGAGCAGCCAAACTACCTGGCTGAAGGTCAAACCCCATTGTAACTCATTGTAACTCATTGTAAGCTGTTTTTGTAGGCAGGTACAGCTATCATAGCTGTTACATCATGTAATGATGATGTAACTTACATGTTGAACCCTATCCTATCCTAGCCTAGCCAAGGAGACTGCCATTAATGCAAGTTTCTACTTTCAGTCCCTTGGAATGTGAAACGCCCAACTGCAAGCAGAAGCTTTTAAAGCCAAGATCTGAAGCTGATTGAAATTCTTTTTTTTCCATAAAGGCTAGCAGTCAGCCGTTTTGACTGGAGCCTTCTTTTTCCTGTAACCTGAATGCTGGTAGCCACCCGCAGGATGTCCATTTGTAGTGACCGCAAAAAAGGAAATAACATTCATTTGTTGGCAAAAGAAGAGTCATGGCACTCAAGGCCAACATGAAAACTTGACCTTCTTTATGTTAGAATCGTAGCTGCTTTCTCCTTCTGTCAATGAAATTTGTCGGTGTTAGCTGGTGTTAGCGACTTATTATGAAAGCTTCAGCCAGCAGCGCAAAATGCTGCAAATTGATCATGAACGCTTGACTGCTTCCTAACAAGCACAGGCCCCAACTGACACATATGCTTGTAAACACTATGCTCATCCTGCAAGCTGAACTTGACAGAGCTCCGGGGGTTGCCCATGCCCACTTTTCAACACGCAATTTCAAAAACATCCTCCAGGCTCCCTCTGCACACAGGACACTCTGGCTGCGCTCGTTTTTGGATGTCTGCTGCGCATTCAGCGCACATGCAGATGTGCATACAAGGCACGCAGATGACAGCTCGCTCAGCCTGCAGGAGGTACAGATGCAGCAGAAGGTAGAAATACGGCATTGAAAACATTCCATTCCTGAGCCTCAGGAGCTTACTTGACACGGGCAGGTGACACATGGATGGCAGGAGTGAGCAGGAGTGAGCAGGGGAATGCATGATGGCTCAATTTTTTCAAACAAAATAATCTAATGTGGGGATATAGAACGGGTGCTCAGGGCATTAATGGATGTGGCCTGTGTGGGCGTGGACGTGGCTGATAGAGGGGCAAACAAACAACTTGCAACTTACCTCCAAGCACACAACGCACTCAATCTCCTCTTCAGGAGGTGCTTCGCAAGCGCTTGCAACCACAGGTTCCTGAAGGCCAGCACAATGTGGAAGGTCTTGGACAAGGGCGGCGTGTCATTGTGGACATGAAGCAGCTGCCATGGGGAGCGCCCAAGAGCACTGAGTCTTAAAGAGCATGAAGCAGCTGCCATGAAGTCCTTGTGAACATGAAACCCTAGTAAATACGACGCATGGGGAGTGTCCCAGGGGGTCCAAGCAAACACCAGCTTCTACTCCAACAACGAGTAGAAGTGCATGCACTGTTGCTCCATCCAGCGCTCAAGCAGTCGGTATCTACAGACTTACAGTGACCGTAAGTCCATGTCTTCATCAGTGAACCAATACAACCCTCAACTGACGGCACCTGCGACGAAGCACACTCAGCTGCTGCTGCACCTACCTGGTATGCGGATGCGCTCCCAGCATGTGGCTGCATCCCATGCATGTAAATGGGCGCCTGCACTGAGCTCCCTCCACCTGCCATGTAGCTCACAGGGGGAGCAAAACCTGCCATTGTGGGGCTGGGTTGGGCAGCAGGCACCACCCCTAGACCCTGGAGCCCCGCTTGAGGGGGCAGCAGCATTGTTGGCAAAGATACCGAGGATGCTGTTTGTGGTGCTGTTGTTGCATACTGCTGCTGCTGGTCCACAGTTGCTGTGCCGCTGGGGGGCATGTTGCTGTTCCTGCGCAGCTGGGAGGCTAGCATGTCCCACTTGCTGCGCTCCTCCTCTGCTTTGCAGTGCTCCAGGGCAGCCTGCGTGAGAGCCGTGGTGGATAAGCATAAGATGAATGCGTGCGGAAGCCACCTTTGGAGCTCTTTATCCTTGTTCCTTTTCACCCAACGCACTTGTAAAGTTGCTAATGACAAGAGATCAAATTTTGTGAACGGGGTGTTTGGGAGCCTCAGGGTACAAGTGGTTTTAGTTACAGGCTCCTTTGAGAGCCCACATTGGCCCCACGTTGCTCTTAAAATCAGTCGATTGACTTGTTAATCTATAAAAATGTTAATCTATAGTGTAATAAAAAAGCTGGTGAGGAGGCTAAGAAAGCGAGAAATTGGCCTCGCCTCCTCTGCTAGAAAAGGCTCACAACTTTGTGAAAGCATGCACATAGCCGTAGGATAAATTGCAAGCCCTCACACACACATACATGCACACACATACATGCACACACACATGCACACACACACACACACATGCACACAAGGAACAAACTTGACCAGAAAGGCACACACTTGAACGCCACCACGCATTCACCTCAGCGCTGGTAAGCAGTGCAGGATTCAGCAGCGAAGCTGCAGGCCGCGCACTGCGCAGCGCTGCCTCTAGGTTTGCAGCGCTCCAGGGCGGGATGAGGGCAGACTGCAGGGATGCGCGTGCGGGCGCCACTACCTCCAGGCGTTGAAGTACCTGGTAAATCGTGCATTATCAATTGTGTTGATAAGGGTTTGTCATGTGGCCAAAGAGGCTCAGCAAGTTGGCAACATGACCCTGATGTGTGTGTGCGTTGTTTTTGCGTATGACACATGACACGATACAACTCTGGTTGAGGTGGGATTTCCATGTTTGTGCCAGGATGCAACACCAGGTTGGGTGGAACACAAGGCTTCAAAGCAGCAGTACATGCATATAATTACAACAAAGGAAGATAACAACAAAGAAATGAAACAAGACAGGTCGAGGCTCAGGCACAAGCACTGCCACCCTGCTGTTTGGCATTGAAGCATTTCAATGCCTTAATCCCTGCCAATTTCACACAGATCTGCATCAGACTTAGTGCTCTGATTTCCTGCAGCGGAGGCCTCAACCAGCATGAAGTTTGTACCACAATGTCAACCACACATGACGTTATGAGCATAATGTTGACAGCGTGATGATGTTGTGCATAGCGTTGATAAGGGGCTCCAGACACATCAACCGCAATGACGCATCTTCGCTCCCCCCACGACGTGCCATCCTCGTCAGTTGGTGTTCCAACGCAGGAATAGAATGACTGAAGGTGGTGCCCTCCACAATACTTGGATCCCGCTGGGGTCACGACGCTCATGTGGCATTCCAGTGTAAAGGACAGCCAGGTCTCACCTTGCGCCCATATTTCACGCTGATGCCAGCTTCATTGCACACGGGCAGCAGGCGCTGTACAGTGGCCAGCAGAATCGGCTGTTCCTGCTCTTCCCGACACCTGTGTGAGTGCATGGGGCCACGTGTGTGTGTGTGTGTGTGTGTGTTGTGTGTGTGTTGTGTGTGTGTTGTGTGTGCGCGCGCGTGCGTGTGTGTATGTGTGTGTGAATTAAAGGCAAGTACAACTGGAAATAATGGCATTAAAAGTGAATTGAACAAAAAACAAGGAGACCAGTTCCTGTGTGTGTGACGCGCAAACAGTGCCCTACCACAAATGCTCTACAGGTTCCTTGCATTCAGCTGCATTAAGATATTCGCCAGTCATGACATGTGTGCCTGCTAGGCAGGAAGGCAGACAGCATCCTGCACCATTCAACTAAACCAACACCTCTTTTCTGTCCGTCCAGAGGGGATAGACCATCTTTTCAACCCATTGGGATGTTGACTGTCCACTCTTTCCTTGTTTAATCCCTTACTGGCATTCATTCTTTCGTAACATTCCTTAATGACGTCCTCATTTGCACGCTACAGAACTCCAACAGCTGCCCCAAATCCTGCACTTCATCCAGCTTTGTCCGTACTGTGCAGCAACAAAAGGCAGCCAATGCCACTCACATATGCCCGCCTCTTGCAGCAGCGCCTCCGAAATGCAATCTAAAGTACTGACATGAAACACTGCCTCCAAATCCGCCTGTTGCACCACCTTCACAATGCAATCCACAACACTTACATGCAGCACTGCCTCCAAAACAAAGCCGCAGCACTGAAATCGCAGCACCACCTCCAACACGCAAACATCAAAGCACGCACCTGCCTGCCTCCTGAAGCACCGCCTCCCACTGCCTCCTCAAGATGTCATGGTCGTCAGGAGGCGCGTCCCCTCTCAAAGCAGCCTGCAGCAGCTGCACATCCGAGGGTCCGGCAGGGGCAGGCGGGGCGGCAGCGGCAGCCGCTGCACGCGTTTGCTTGCCATTGCTGGCGATGCTGTGGCCGCCGCTGCTGCTGCTGCCGCTTCCCTGCACCCCACCCTGTGCTACGGAGTGAGGCTGCGGGTTGGTATGTGGTGGCGCAAGGGTGGGTTGGCGAGGTTGGTGGGTGCCAGGTAGGTTGCGTCCTGCTTGGGCTGCCTCACGCGGCTGTGTGCTCTCCTTGTCTCCTCGATGCAGATGGACGGGGGTTTGTTGCTGGTGCTGGGTTGAACTGGTGGAAGCCTCTTGGCTGCCCCCATTTGATTTTGCAGGACCACCTGTGACCCAGCACGCACACGCACACACACACACACGCACACACACACGTAACACACATGCGCGGACCAGGATCGAGAGGGGGAGCCTGATGGCAAACACACATACAGGGGGCTCATGCACAGAATGCGTGGTTTACCAACCTGACCAAGCTTGTTCCTATTGCAACTGGCAAACAGGGGGTGCAAGCCAGCAGAACATTTAAGGGAAGGGGTCCAAAAGCCAGCAAAGGGGTCCCCAGTAAGAGCCTTAGCAAACACCTTTTATCATGACCCAGGTGCTGAGCAAAGACTGCATCAAGTAGTGAACCCTGCTGGCCTTCCAGCCAGGGTGCCTTCTTGCCTTTCAGGTGCTTGCTTGCAGCTGGGTTTGGCGCTGTAGATGGAAGGTTGGGCTGCTGCTGCTGCTGCTGCTCACTTGTTTTGCTCTTGTCTCGCTTGGACGGTTGCTGCTTGGATTCGTGAGGTGGCTTGGCGCTTTTCTTATCCTCCAGCTCGATCTCAGCCAGCAGCTGTGCAGCTCTGCAGTAGCAGAAGCGGGCACAGGCAGGCGGCAATGGAAGCTCCCTCCAGGAATATCATTTTCACAAATACACACACATGCACGCACACACACATGCACGCGCACACACACATGTAATGCAAGAAAGCTTACACCTGAGATGCAAGTGTGCGGATCTGCAAGTGTGCGGATCTGCAAGTGTGACCTGAGCAGCACAAGTCCCCCCCCCCGTGACCAAGTCGCTGCATTTCAGGGTGCACAGCACCCACACAGTTTCCACATGCCTCAACATCAGCTCACACCTGGCTTCCGCTTCAGCCTCCGCCCGCCGCCTCTCAGCATCGCTTCTTAGCCCATTGCTGTGGCAGCTCTTGCTGTCCCCTGTTTTCCGCTCCTTAAGCTTTTTGTGCATACGGGCCTGCACACACAGGGAATCGCCATGCGTTCAGGTTTTCTGCTGGACATCTTGGAGCTCCTTGGGCTTGCGCACTCGGGAAACAGCCATGTGCCCAGCTTTTCTGCAGAGCATCTTGGAGCTCCTTGAGCTTGCACACACAGGAAACAGCCTTTTGTGCAGGTACTTTGCGGAACATCTCAGAGCCCTTTGAGATTGCACACACACATACACACACACAGGAAACGGCCACACGTTTAGGCTTTCTGCGCAACATCTTGGAGCCTTTCAAGCATCCCTGCCTGCACACAGGAGCAAAACGGGAGCAGCTAAACCCGTTTGCATGCTCCGCCGAGCATCCTGAGCCTGTGAGCAAGGAGGGCTGGGAGCATGCAGGCTGCAAAGCACGATGTAATCTTATCTTCCCCAGAGCCACAACCTTGATCACTTTGTGTGCATCCCATCGAGCAACGACCGTTTCAACCTCTTTCCTACTTTGCTTTGTTCTTGCATCGATATTCGTCTGTGGTTGTGCACCTTCTGTTGCGTCGTGCTCACTGCGTGAGGATCACACATCCTGGCCGCCCACTCTTTTCTGCACTTACTATGCTGTTTGCCCAGTTAGCACATATGCTGCCATATGTCTATGTTAGCGCACCTTTAGCTGCATCTTGCGCACTGCCTCTGCACATCCTGGACGCCCACTGTCTTCTGCCAAGTCCTGCGCAGGAAAGGAAGGTGGCACGCCCGTGCAATCAGAGTTGCAAGCACTGAATCTTGGTTGAAGCACATGCTAAAGAATAAGAGCTTCCCTCTTCTTTAAGGCATGTATTGAGGCCAGGAGGAGGCCTGCCTTGGTTGCTGGCATCCCTTTCCATGCCTCAGCTAAGCCACCCTTGCAGGCAAGGTGCAGCTGTGCAACGCTTCCCATCCCTTTCATTTCCTTTTCGAGAGATACGAGAGAGCTGCTTCCCTCTCGTAAAGGCGGCCTGTCGGGCTTGTTGAGGGTCAGCAAGCATGCCACAGCAAAACGAGCATGACCCTAAGGAAATCACTGCGCCTAGGTGTGCAAACACTCCCTCCTTCTCAAGCAAACCGGGGCATATGCCCTGCCCCAGCTGGACGCATCCAATGTCCCCTTGTGGGCAAAATGAGACATTTATGTCCAGCCACAGCGCCAGCACAATACGCTCAGCACAGTTGTCTGCGCAAGGAGGGGGCGGCACACGCATGCCTGCTGTGACATGCATGCCACCAACATCCTTAGCAAAAGCCCGACGTGCACTGCAGCACTGCAGCAGGGTGAGCGAGCACGTGTACCACATACTTTGCACTGCGTGGATGGAAGCGCTCAGGCCTCGGTCTGATTCTCAGCTGCTGTGTACAGCGATCTGTGTACCAGGCAAAACAGGCACCTGGAGGAGCAGTACCCACCAGTATACTGGACCCCTCCGCGTCTTCATGGAAGGGGTCTGCGCCCGCATTCCCCAGTACTTGGAGGCAGTCCAGCGAGCCATAATGGGCTGCATAGGATAGGGCGGTGCGGCCGTATTGGCACTCTTTGTCCACCTGCACACGCATTTGGCACTTAAATGAGAAGCATGCAGAGGGGTACGGCCTCACATCGCAGTGGCAGTCTTTGTTCACTTGCACACAAAGTCTGCACGCAAATGGGAAGCACGCAGAGGGGCAAGGCCTCACGTCGTAAGCGTGCAGAGGGGTGGCGCAGCTTCAAGCACTGGCATTCTTCGTTAACCTACAAGCACTGGTATTCTTCATCAACCTGCACTCAAATGAGAAGCAAGCAGAGGGCTGCAGCCTTAAGCACGTGTGCCCGACACCTGCTCCATCAGTCCTGAGCACACATGCACAGCAATCCGTCACAGTGAGTAGCAAATTTAATGATGGAGCCAAGGAGCTGTGCTGCTGGTAAGCATCGCATCCAACTGTCTGTGTGTATATTCGTGTGTCTGTGTTTGTGTGAACCACGTACAAACAAATAGGTCCAATACGTTCAGCGATACATGAGGCTCAGGTGGTTTGAATGGACATCAACATAACAAGCCATCTCCGGGTATAGAAGGGTCTCCAGGGCACCTCCAGCGAGTCATTAAACAGCACCACAAGAGACCTGTTTGAGCCATCAAAGAAGCCTTCTTGAGCAGCACATCAGACCCTTTTACCACTCCACATAAAAGGACATGCAGTGACATGATGTTCATGCTATGATGTTGCGCTCACCGAGGCGCCCGCCTTTAGCAGGATCTCTGCTGCAGCCGCACGGTCGCAAAAGGTGCAGATCATGAGCGCGGTGTAGCCGTTGTGGTCCTTGAGGTCCAGTAATGCGCTGCAGGGTGGGTCCACCAGGGTTTTCACAGCCGCTGCATGGGTGCACGCGTACGTGTGTGTGTGTGTGTGTGTGTCCACCAGGGCGTTCAAGGCCACTGCATGGGTGCATGCATGTGTGTCTGTGTGCGTGCGTGCGTCCCCCATGGCCTTAGCAGTCGCTTCAGGAGCACGCATGTGCGTGCGCGATTGAGAAGGACTTGAGAGACACAGCAAAAGTGTGCACCTGCTGTGAGCTTGTGTGTACATGATATCAATCAGGTTTCAAGACAAGAAGTGTTTGTGCTTTGTAGATGTCAGAGGGCACAGAGTGGCTTCCTCATCAAACAGCGACCCGGTTCTTCTTTACACACTTATTCCATCACTGGGTTCCACCACCAGTTATCATACCATCCTCGATAAGGGTGATCACAAGCTCAATTTTTATTCAACGCATGCTAACAAACTAGCATATGAGTTTGCGCGGCATGACTGTAGTTCCATCACCCTCCTGCCTTTCTTACCAGTGTGCCCATTATGGCATGCGTACATCAGAGGCGTGCCGCCCCTACAAGAAGAAAGGTAGCAGGACATTGGCAGGATTAGATAAGAAGATAGTGACAATGATGCATGCCTGCTGTAAAGCTCAAGACACCACAAATATGGCGCGGGCCAAAAGTTGGCCAGCAGCTTAGGAGTGCTGTGTTATGCACACGACATGTGGAAGCATTCAAAGCCGCCTCTGTTTTGCGGATAAAAAGCGGCTGGTACACAACATTGCATGAGGAATCCTTAGATGCTTTGTGCTGTTGTGTAGCTTGGACATGATCAAGTCCTCTTTAGTCCTAACAGCTCAGCACGCCCCCAAAGGGCGACCAATTCTTAAAGGGCGACCAATTACCCCATAAGAGTTTGAAAGGTGAAAAGCAATCCTGATGCATACACCTCAACAAACAAAAAAATTGAAGGAATAATTAAGGAGTCTGCCGTTGGGTCGCACAGACTTTTGGCAAGTCTGTACAAACCATCGGATCTTTTCTGGAATGAGTAACACCCAAGGCACCACTAATATGCTGAAGCAAAGCTCATCTAAAGGTTGCTTCCAGGCTGTCAGGCTGCCCAGTGTGTCTGCTACTTTCTTGATTACTCTAGAGAAATCCTAACTTTGACAAATGCTTGCTTCTCTGATGTTTCAAGGCCAATTCTTGATGCAATCGATATGGATGTGGTCTCATGTGCCTCAATCGTGCACAGGGTGCGATGTGCGCTGACAGCAGCTGGTCCAAGCAGCCAATGAGGCACCTCTATGCTTCAGCTGGGTACACCTCTTCATACTTCAGCCTCGTAGGCAGGTACAGCTTTGTGACCCTTTCCTTCCCAAGCAAGCAATGACGAGAGTCAAAAATACTCAGAGGCCTCCGTCAGTTAGAAGTTGGCTTATGTCAGCAGTCATGCCCTTTGACTGAAGGCTTTGTGTTGGATTATGTCAGCCACAGGTTGTGCAATTGCACAGCAAGCTGCCCGCACCCATACAAGCACACCAGAGCGCCCCGACTCACCAACCCCAAAGCTTCAACACTTTTCCAACCTGAATTGTGCTCTGCACACATGCATTTAAAGTACATGCTCAATAAGGCTAACACCAAAAGAGGAGCTACTGGGAGACACAGTGATCTACAGCATGGCAGCGTTTGCAGTGTTGTCCCGCACCACACAGTGGCAGGCTACGTACGCAACATCAAACCAAAAATGTCATGCTCACCTCCTTGCATTTGTGGCTAACAGCTACTTTTACTCTGCTTTCTATTCCACCTCATGCTCCTGCAGCTTGCTGCTGTCCTCTAGCAGGATGCTGCATGCTCTTATCTGCAACTTTCCTTTTTTCTTTCCTTTATCTTGTCTCTCTTTTTGCAGACAGCTATACTGCCCATATGTATGTGAACTGGAGGAGAAGGAGATCTTGTTGAGGTGAGAAAACCTAGCTTCCTCAAGCCGGTACAAGTGGGCAAAGTCTTTGCCTTTAGGCCTGAGCACCACAATGTCTTACTGAACAGTGGATGAACGGTACAGGTTCCTAACATGAAATAAATGAAATAATAAAGGATCCTAAATAAATGTAGATGGCCGGGACAGGGTCCTCAAATTAAAGTCTGATAAATGCCATGCAGCGCTGCAAATGAGACCTGTGTGCAACAGGGCAACTTCCTTGCAGCAGCTGGAATCATGGGGGCGCAGCGTGGAGCTAACACTCAGGTGTTGGGAAGAGGGCTCCTGGCCTTCCAGCATTTGCTGGTGCTCCTTCGTCAACATTTGCGACAGGTTTCTTCATCCTCTGCTTTGAACACTGGCACCCACACCTCGATCTCTCTTGCTGAGCTTCCTGTACTTGTCTTCAGGGTATGCCCCCCTCCCCCTTGCCCTAAGGGCAGCAGTGCATCACGCCTTAGAGACTTCATGAATCAGGATGATGTCCTAGGATTAGCCAAGTTCGTGTCTGCTTGCCTGAAATGCTGTGACTGAGCTTCTAGCTCATTTTGCTTTTTAGATCGGACTGGTTTGGTTGCAGGCACGTTTTGCTTCAGCTAAGCTGCCCCCGCAGGCAGGTGCAGCTATGTAACCCTTCCCTTCCCTTCCCTAAGGGCCGCGTGCCCTTTAAACCATGCCCGACATACTTTCTTCCCCCTTTTTGGTATTCTGATGCGAGCCAGGAAGTTGTGAAATAAGATTAAAGGGCTCTTCAGAGCTGCCCGCAGGCAGCGATTGCACGCCTGTTTGGCACTGTTGCGTCTCTGTACACAGTGCCACAATCTTGGTAAGCGCCATATGTGTTGCAGCATTAATGTCGACTGAGATCCTCAGCAGCAGTGCCGTAGAAGGCACGTGTGAGACATGCAGGATTATTGGAGGTCAGCCATGGAGAAACTTTAAAGATACCAGCATGCCAGCCCTACTACCAAGGTGCACTGTCATGCATGCAGCAAGCCTGTAACAATTGTGAGTTCAATCAGCAGCTGCTGATTCAAACACGGATGAGCTCAGTCAACAGAGCTGATGAGCGCGCATGCTGGCCAGCTGGTAAACCTCAAACATTGAAGTGCCCTGGATGCGGCTCGCGACACAGTTTCAAGTGTGCCCCGGGGAACCTGCAGCAGCCCCTTACTCCGCTCATATACTGCATTTACAGGTCACTCACTTGTGCTCATCCAAGCAGCTATTGCATTCACACAGCCACTCACTGGTGCTTGTCTTCTGCGTTTACACAGTCACTCACGTGTGCTCATCCAAGCAGCCACTGCATTCACACAGCCACTCGCTTGTGCTCCTCCAAGCAGCAACTGCATTCTCACAGATTCTCACTCGTGCTCATCCACAGCATTCACATGGTCCACCAAGCAGCAACTGCATTCACACAGCCACTTACTTGTGCTCATCTACTGCATTCACACAGCTGGCTCCCCCAAACTTGAGCAGCGCCCTGATGCTGTCCACATGCCCCAACTGAGCTGCAAAGAGCATGAGCTCCGAAGCAATGCTACTATGGAACTCCTCGTCATCCACATCCACGAAGCAATTTTCCAAGCTGCAAAGGGCGTGCAAGCACAGCAGCAAGCACAGTGAAGGCGTGTTATAGAGGCGCAAATAGAAACTAGGAGGGAAGGGAGTTGAGGTTTCCTTTCTAAGTAGGCAAGAGGCACATCTTGCACCACTGCACCTCCGCCCCCACAAATTGACATGTGATTTGATGCCTCCCAGCTTGTGCCATGCAAAAAAGCATACGGACATACTTCTTCAGATGTCAGCTCACGAACGCCACAAATTGTACAGGCATCGTCAAATTTTCATTCAGCAGTTAATTTTAGATGAGGAAGGACGTGAAGGGCAAGGACATCTATGTTTCATGAAAGGCATCCTCACAATTCCATCACACCAGCAGTACATCAAGGAGAAAAAACAGGACAGGCATGACCAGCTCTGCATGCATGTGCATGATACCTTCAATGCTGATCTGGAATGAGAATCCTGCGCAGCATGCCCACAAATTACAAGCAACAGAGCAGCAACCGACTCACTCTGTGAGGTTATTTTGATCCACTGCAGACAAAAATTGCTGCGCATGGCTGTAGCACATGTTGGCATACTGCAGAGTCAGCGGGCAGGATAGGAGTATTTAAGGTCAGCAACTGATCACAGCAGGAAGCAAGCTGCTACGTTGGAAGTTCATTGAATTGCAATGTCTGCTGCCCAGTTTGGAACGGTTGCACGCGAAAGTGAGAGGCTGAATACAAGGAAGGAGCGGGGAAATGTTGGCAAACTTGTGCGCAACTAGTGATCCTTTGTACTTCTCAGAAGCAATACCAGGACACTTGATTGTCGCACAATCTTTTCCATGCTAGAGGCACTAATGTATTGCCACAGAGCCCAATCCAACCACTGCGTGCCAGCTTCAGGGATCACGGGAGCAAGAGGTCATCAAGTTGCCCCTGCACAGGGCCTCTCAGGATCCTCTAGTCCACATGCTGAGCCTGCCACAAGCCTCACCTCGCCATCATCCTCGTAGTCTCCCGACTCATGTTGAAAGCAGTCTGAAAGGATATCCGAAATGGCTTCTGCGCGCTCACTGCAGGCGAGGGAGACAACCATGAGGGGAGGGCATGCAAAGTTTGTCAGGCACAGATGAACGCAATTACACGCGGACCATGCGCAAGGACAGACAAGCTTTGTGATGCTCTATGAGACTGCTTGAGACTGCCTAGAGGACACGGTCTGCCTGGCAGCGGTCTAGAACATGCAAAAGCATGTTTGAAGCGACAACCTGCTGTCTCATGTTGACCTCTGTGTTTGTGCGTGTGTGTCAATCTGGCGCCTATTCATCCTGCACACACAACTCACCCCCTATCTGTCAAAGGCCCTGTCTTCTTCATGCACTTCGAGCAGTTGCAACCATCATTGGAGAACCCTTTGGACATTGCAGGGGCTGGGGTGGCCTGGCTGCCATAATTTGTGTCTGCCTCTGAGGCTGTCTTGTTGGACGTGACTACTTTGCTCCGCGTTCTTGGCATCGTTCCAACTATTGCAATGAAATCATCTGTTAGAGAGATTTACCAGGCCTAAACTGACGGAACAGCAACTGAATCGGTCTAAAAGTAATTGAAATAAACAGAAAGGTTATCTGACAAGCCGCTTCTGCTCGCAGCGGCTTGCTTTGCACTCCTCTCTGAGTGCTTGCAAATTACCGAACTTCTGCTTCGTTCATACCGGTATTTGATGAAAATTGCATGAGGTGCTTTTCGTGTCCTGGAATTCCAGGTGCCCTGTCTGTGTTGTTGTTTCAGAGAGGTGCTCGAGGTGTTCTCCCAGAGGAAGACGTCAAAGACGACAACTCAGGCATTAGCCTGGGCGTAAGGCTATTAGGCAGTAGCCTACTGAGTGGACGACTGCAGAGGCAGCCTCGTTTGCCTGAGTCGAAAGTGCTGCATGGATCAGGCGCATTTGCAGTGCTCAAGTGTCAGCCAAGTCCAAGTTTTGAGTTGAGGCTTTTTCTGGCCAGGTCTGTTTACAAGCCTCAGAAATATTTCCGCTCAGCTGCCCTTGTAGGCGGATAAATCGATGTGACCATACCTTGCCTTACCTCAAATGCCAGCACCAAGCTGCCGTAGCAACCCCAGATAGTCAATCAAGATTGTAGATGTTATTCCTGTAACTTTAAAAGTTCACAAGGTGCAAGTGGCTTGAGTGTTAGGGTGCATCTGCTTAATATTTTAGTGAACATGGAGCAGTGCATGGGCAAAAGAAAAGAAAAGAAAAGTCTACTAGACTGCGTAGTACGCAGGCCAAAGGCCTGGGCATTTTTTATGGGCATTTTCGTAATTATTGCTTCTGAAACATTAAAGCAGGGCACTGTTCTTCAAATGTTTTGAGCATTCATCTGATCCAACAACTTTGAACCCTTTGAGCACTGCATATGGCATACTCTACCTCGTGCTGTTTCATCAAACATCATACCGCAACAAACATGATTTCTTTCAATTCCAAGTTGATGAGTCGAGCTTTTTTTGGCTAGGTCTGGTTGCAGGCCTCAGTGTTCCTGCTCAGCTGCCCTTGGGTTGATATAGCGATGTAACCTTACCTTAGGGTGCATCTGTGGCGCTTACAAGGTTATAGAGAGCTTCCATAAAAAAAGAAAACCACATAGGCAGTGAGAACACTCCCGACATCAATCAAGGAAAAGGAGACACATCGGCTTTAAGAGCCGTGAGTCTCCCTCACCAGAGGGTAAGAGCCATAACAGTTTAAATGCCCACTCATGGTACCGCAACACCCCTTACTATTGTTTAGATAGCCATGTATATTAAGAAACGGTACGCTTCATCCCTTACTGTCTAGAAGGCCCAGGTCTGCTTGTGAAATCTACCTACCTTGTGGCAGTTTACCACCCTGACAGTGAAAGCCCCAAGTATGCTCAACCTAATGGGGCAGAAATCACCAACACCATTGTAAGTTACACCCTATAAGGGCTGAAAGAAAGAAAACTGCGCAGGTAATGAGAACACTCCCCCCAAACCAAATAAGAAAAGAAGGATACCTACAGCCAAGGTACCGCATGTCCTCTCCACCATGAGAGGAAGACGGATCAATGGGGGTCAGGAGGGTTAATAGCAGCACCACGTGCCTGATCTTGGTGTAAAGAGTAGTTGGTAGAAGCCTCCTCAAAAGCGCGTCTGGTGCTAGCAAGCTCATAGGCGTATTGGACAGAGCATGAAGCTTTAAAGCAAACTTGTTTGCTGCGGCCTTGCTTCCTAGCTTCCGCCATGGCTTCCAATAATCACAACAGCTTCAGGTGGCCCGTGACTGCGTCGACTGCACTCTTTGGGGCTGGACCGACAGCGAGAACTGTCTGCGATCCAGCAGCAATCTGTGTCCTGCCTGCGTCACACACAATGTAGGCAGGGAGGCCCGCAGCTGTTGCCTTCTCTGCCAAGTCATCCTGCACCGCAGTAAACAGCAGACCATAGCTGACACGGACTCAGTGGGGGGTGAATACCCTTGAACTCCTTCCAGTGGGACTGGCCCTAAATCCTCTCCAAACTAGATACCGTACCTCCACGACCAGTTCAAATATCAATTAATTATGTAGCGTCTGAACTCCAAAATTCGAAAATTTTTATTAATTATTGCCTGAGCGTTCGAACTCCGTTCGAATTAGAAATTAATCAATTTCGGGGCTGAAAAGGGTAAGTGCTGAAAATGGCCTCATAGGCCCCCAGCTTAAGCTCCAACCCCTTAGCTAGTTGGCTGAACAAGCTTGCCATGGCCCAGGCATCCAAGAAGGCGCAGCTAGTGAAGCAGAAGAACTTTGTGGGGCGTCCTCCAGGTGACAGCTCGGCTGATGTTGCATGCATGGGCTCCAGTGTTTGCGATGCTGAACCACTGGATGCTGGCGATGTTAATGAGGCAATGCATGATGATGTTCAGGCTGAACCAGCCAGTGTTGGCAATGCAAACGATGCAAGGCATGCCCTATGCTACTCTGATGACACAGACGAGCTTCTGTGAGGCGTGTCTGCGCGCGCTGGCACAACTGAACTCTGTTGTGAGTGCACATTCCTGGGTGCATATTCAACCTCTAAGGTGCATATGCAACCTTTTGTGGCTCCCTCTCTCTCATGTAACTCCACTTCTGACAGCTCTTCCAGGCCTGTGCAAGCTTCCCAGTGGCAGCATCAGCATCAGCATAGCCTCCATCAGCAGCAGCAGCCCTCCAGCAGCAGCAGCAGCAGCAGCCCTTGCAGCAAGATTCGAATTGGGTATTCGTATTGGGAAATTAATGCCAGCCGCGAGCCAATCGAACCCCCTTTGAATTGAAATATTAATTCCTGGAGACCCATTTGAACTTAATTAATCAATTATTTTGGGGGGATTATTCGAACTGGTCGTGGAGGTACGGTATCTTCTTTTCTTGCAGCAAAATGTGGAGAAACACATGTGTGAATCGCCATATCTAAGCTGTTTTGCGCAAAAGCTTCCATACCAGCTCCTGCAGACAGTTGCAACAGCATTAGGTCTTCAGTATCAAGTGCAACAGCATCAGGTGCTTAGATGTTTGCTCTGGACCTTTCAAAATAACTTGAATTTAGCTCAGGCCCACACAGGCCAGCGCACATCTCAATGGCTAAGTTGGAAACCATCCCTGCAATTAGTAGCTTTTTGCCCTGCGCGCAGGCTTTGATGACAATCGATTTCCCTTATTAATTCTCTACTCTGCAGGACGCAAAAAATTGCTCAAGTGGTCCTTGTTGCATACAGTAATCTTTTTGACCCGTCACTCGCTTGGTAAATTTGGATGAAGCCTGTGCGCAATTTCATAAGCGCTCAAGCCGTGAGATATGTGTGATTTGGGTGAGATGATGGATGAGATGCATGAGATAATTATTCTTGCACACAGCACACCGCACAAGCCCCAGAGAGGCACTAGGAACATTCCAGGTTTGCATATCCATGAGAGGCCACAACTTGCCTATTTAAGATAGCCTAGTCGTGCAGCTATTTGTGTATCATTTCTACTTCAATCCAACACTTTAGGACGTGGCACAAGCTTTCTTTCACCACTTTTAAGCCTAGGATGGTATGGTTAGGCTACAAGCACCTTTTTGCTCCAGCTAAGCTCCCCTTGTCGGCAGACACAGCAATGTGACCCTTTTACAATAGGCCATTGTGACAACCTTCAGCGTCTTTCTGATCGTTTCCAATGGAAGTAAAAAATGATTAAGAGACATGCTAGCTGGGGGAGGTACTTGTAAAAAATTTTGGCACTTTTTTTGAGTGATGGAACCCAGACATTGTCTTTGATAGTGGGGGGGATGCACTAAATGGTGCAAGCGTCGTGACTACTCTAGGGACTTTTCGATATTGCGAATAAACAAATAAATAGATATATGTTATAAATAATGATGAGACCCTCTCACAAACTTAAAAATTTGGGAAAAAAGAACTCCAAGGGGTCCTTGCAGAATTATATCAAGCATTTAAACATGAGATGGAGGCCCATCTATCCTGGCAGGGACAAATGTCTTTAGCTTTATATGGGTTTTTGAAAGAGGCCCCGCACTGAGGAGGATGGCCCCCTGCTCCATGTCAGGTTGCACACAAGAGGTGCAAGCAGGGATGCAGCAGCAGGAGCAGGAAATGGAGCCAAAGCCCCAGCTGTCAGGCCTGTGGGCAGGCCGTGCATGGGCCCAGCAATGCGCCCTGCTCCTTGCCCTGAGAGACAAGTGGATAGGCCTAGTGCAAGCACTCATGTGCAAGCACCACCGGCAGAGCTACAAAGGTTGCTTGTCCTTGTCCAGCTGTCGACAACCCATTTGACATTGCTGCTCTTCTTGGCCATAACCAGTATCCCAGCAATTAAAGCAGCAGTGCAAGCAAGGGAGGCAGCATTTGCTGCTAGGTTACAGAGCAGCAGGTTTGGGTGCGCATGGAAGTAGGGTGGCACTGATGGTGGCAAAGTCTAGGGAGGACCCAGAGGAGGTCCAGCAATGATAGTAGAGAAGTGTGCAGGCCTGTCCCGATTTGTTAAACTTCGCTTACTATTCTTGTGGGGTTGCTGCCAAACAGCGTTGAAAACAGTGAAATTCCATAAAGAATCAATTATTTGGAGGGCCTTGTGAAGTGGTAAACCTCGCAAAGAAAATCATTATTATATTAGAGTTGTAATTGTAAACCCTATTTTGGAGCTTGCGAAAATCTAGGGTCGAAATCAGAGGGTTCCTACAGTATTGCAACTTGCAATGCAAGACCATGCTCATACTCTCACATGCTGGCATGGCAAGGCCCAGTACCAGGGCCATGCCTCCCCAAAAGAAACCCCGCCTAGAAGGCAAATGGAATTGGCACTTTTGCAACCAGGTAAACAGTCATATCCTCCGCTACGTGCGCACCATGCTTCACCCTTCATTCTTTTGTATATAAAAGGTATCATCAATGTGGGGATTGGCAGGGCTCCATTGGAATTGAGGTTGGGACCCTCAGATGTTTCTTGTTGCCACACAAATCCAACGCAATAAACGAGGGACATAAACCTTCTCTGAAGTGCTGGACAACGCTTAGTATCGAACATGATCATCCCATAACCCCCCAAAAAGCACATTTCAACTATTTAATCCTGAATTGACAGAAGTATTATTTGGCACGTTATGTTATTACTCCACAAAAATCCACACTTCTCTTGCTCAATTGCATCATACACACGGTACTGTGTAGGGGCCCAAATAAGCCCATAACTTTGGCTGTCCATACTCAAGCCTGAGAATAAGGCTACCATACAAGGAAGGCCAGGTCAAAACTACCTCAATTGTACTAATGTCCAGATCTATGTTGCACAGCACAATGTGGTCATCCTGAAAAGAGGTTCTGTTATCCAAAAGGGTTGCAAGCATGCCCTTTTCGCCAACCCCTTCTCACTCTTGATCCTCATCATCATCACCCTTGCTGTCCTCGCTTACACTGCTAGCTGTGCCAGTGCGTTCTTCCCTGCTTCTTCCTCTCCCTCACCACCATCTTAATTGCTGCTTCTGTAGATGATCTTAAAAGGTTGGAGGAGTGCATTTGTTCTAAATGATAAGGTGTGGGCGCTTTCCCCGGCTGTCGATGCCCCTTGGGAGCCTTGAGGCCTTCTTTCTTGCTATGACATACCCCCCCATTTGCTAAAATGATGATGGTTCTACTATCCCCCTCAATTTACATCGTGCACCTTTCTTTTACCCCCCAAAACGATGATAATTTTTGACAACGCACAAAGTCATTTAGTTTTTTCCCTTGCAGGATGGTTGCAAGGCAGTATGTCATATCAGCGATTCAAACGAACGACACAGAAGCCGCAGCTTGCATTCTACTGAATGTATTCCAAGAAGCTGGCCTCAAGTTGTAGAGATAACATGGCAATTGGAGTTTTGAAATGGCAAGCATGTCTGCACCCTAAATTTTAACGCTGCTGCCTTTTTGTTCCACTCTTGAGAATCATTTTGGTCTTCTCCAAAGATGCCAACCACTTCACTCACCATTTCTTCTTCATTGTTTATCCTCAAGGCTATTTTTGGCTGCCCACACATCTCCCATTGTCTTAATGCCACACCCTGCACGACATGACAGCAGGCACAGTCTCGCTTCTGAGCTTTTGTGACAGGATTGCTTGTGCATAATGTGCAGGTTGGGAGGCAAGTCCATCATGAATGCTGGCAGGATTCGACATCATGCACTAAATTGAAAGGCACATAAGGTCTGATCAAAGTGATGCGCTTACACAGAACAAACGTGCTTTTGGACAGCAATCTCACCTGCGTTCTTTGGCTGCTTTGGAGCACCCCAACAGCTGCATGTGCACACTGGGCCCCTATTTTGCCTTTGCCCATCTTCAGCGATTCATTCACACACAGCACCTGCGTCGAGATCAAAGTGGTGCACGTTACTACGGGTATGATAGAGGGATGCTTCAGGCACAACCAACTGATGAGGAGGACTGCAGGCACAGGCAGCGTGCAGGCAAATGCATGGACCTACCATCTTGAGCTCCTCCCTCGGTCGGGGCACTGGGTTCAAGGCCTTTGCAGCAGCAGTCGTCTTTTTGATGCCCTTCCTCTTGACCGCCTGCGCGCATGGCACTCGTGAGCTTGGAGCAGATGCATGCTGATGCACTGCTTGCAGTGGCATGCTTCCATCCGGTGCAGCACCCACCCCTTTGCGCGCTGTGTAGTCCCTGACCACGAAGCCCATGGCAAAGCCCGTGAGGACTTTTATCAGCGAGTCTGCTATGTACAGGGCCACTGGCATGATGCTGATGGCTAATGGTCAATGGCTGCAATGGTCAATGGCCACTAATTACCCTGGGTGTCTACTCAAATGCAAAGACTGCTCCGAGGCAAATCTGGTGCATAAGACGAGGGCCGAACCAAAAAGTTAAAGACACACACAAAATTATTAATATGCTTGTACACAAAGGCACTGTGCCATGCTCGCCAAGGCCAAATGCACGACAGCAGGCTGTCTCCCGGTCGGGTTCCTTGCCCTCAATCAGACCTCTGAACAAGCCCTCCTTCAGACCTCTGAATAAGCACCTCATTGCATGCAAGGCACAAGCAGGTGACCATGGATGGATGCTCCAAGCTGCAGGCGCACATGTGCTGACTGGGACAGGGCAAAAAAGGGGGTTTCTTTACTTCGGCTACATGCTTCTTCATGCCCACAGACCAAAGCCAACAGGACCAATCCGCTCAAGAGGTATCTTCAGCTCAAGGGGCTCAAGGCGAGCAGGAGCAGCCAGCGCCCTATGAAAATTGGGAGGAGCAGCCGCGGGGAGATGAGCAAGGAGCATATGGAGGGGAATGGGAGCCGATGGATGGCACAGAAAATGCCTCAGCCGCGTCTTCTATGGCTGAGGCTACTGTTGGGGTGCAGCAGCAGCAAGGAGAGGAGGCGCAAGCAGTGGAGTCAGAAGAGGAGGAGGTGTGGAAGACAGCTTGCAAGCACAAGTGCTGCAGCTTGCATGCTCTTGTTACTCTGTGGGGGATTCAAAGACCTCAGCACTTGCTATCAGTTGCACCTTTTTTCCTGTTTGTAGCAGTGGATCATGCACTACTGAAAGCACATGCCAATTTATCCCGCCCACAGCCTTACTCCCTTGTGCTCTTTTTTTCCGCTGCAGCCTATGACCCTGGGGGCCATCGTGGCAGATTTCCCTACCTATGTGCGCGAGACAAACGTAGGAAAGGGAGTGGCACTGGCAGGCCTGCTGCTGCTGGGAGGCACTTTCTTTGTAGCGTTCCAGAGGTATTGGGCCGCGTACACCTCCCCAGGGGCCACACGCTCACGGCAGGTGAGTGGTGCCCATGCAAGGGCGCATGTACATACACACAAACAAACACAAACACACACACTCACAGCAGGCAAGTGGAGCCCCATGCAAGGGTGCACATCCATACACACATGCTTGTTCCCTCCCACACTTCCCCTGCTCAATTGCGCATGAAATTCTCATGCCTAATTTCCATTCCCAACCTCGCTTCTTATCCAGCTCCTAGTTGTGCTATCTGGTCACAGGTCAACAAGAACAAGCTGTTGGTGGAGGAGCTGAGTCAGCTCTTACCACAGGCCCGACAAAGCCTGACTCCTGGGAAAATCAGGGTATGCTATCGCTGGCGAGCAAAGGCTTTTTGCATTGCTATGTGCTGCGCCTTTGCTGGTTGCATCCAAGCAGTAAGCAATGCAAGCGTGCAGCCACAGCAGTAAACTCCCCGTGTCTTTCCATCCGCTGCAGTCCCTGCGCTCCAAGACAAAGTTCACACCCGTGGAGATTTTTCGGAAGTACCTGTGGTACATGTTGCGGGAACGCACCTTTGACCAGGTGTGTGTGTGTATGTGTGTGTGCGCGCGCGAGAGAGAGCGTGCCCGCGCACTTAACATTCCATGTTACACATGCTGTCGGTCAACTCCGAGGGGCACCTTCCTCCTTCTGCGTGTTCAAATTCATGTGTGCGCTTGCTTGTGCTGCACAAGTTGTGCAACACTTGGTTATTATTCCATGTGAGGCTGCACCTTTTGGATGCCTCTGCACCCAAGTTCCCCTGAGCCTGCTTTCCAGGAGACCATGCACCATGCGCAGGTGCATTGTTCTCATTTCTGCTTATTCAGACCCAACATTTGTACTCCAACAGACCACTGTGGATGACATCCTTGCCCTGCGGGATGCCTGTGGGCTGAATGACGATGATGTGGCGGAGGCACTACGTGAGCGCGCGCAGCGCATCTACGACAAGTGAGTGGTGGGAGGCATGGCCTTTTGTTGCTTTATCATGAATTTTGTGTATTCAGTGTTGCTCTCTTTCATATAATTGATCATCTTGGTAGTTGTTGCGAGGCTTCCTCAGATTCCTGGATGTAGGCTTACAGCTTCTCCAGAGCATTAATGTTGGACAGGACTGCTACACCTGTGTATAAGGAGTGCTAGCCATGTAGATTCAGAGAAAAACAGACCAGCAGCCGGAGCAGCAGTGAGCTTGTGCTCCTGCCATTGTTTGGTTTCGTTTTTCTGACCTTGAAGACCTCTTCTTCTCAGCTATTTGGCGAAGCCCCATTCATGGGACGTGAGCCCCTAAATTTGCCTGTTCCCTGGTAGAATTAACGCCTGCCGCCCAGGATCATCCAGCGCACCCCCTGCCCTGAAACTTTGGTAAGCCACCCAAGCAAAAGTTGTAGGCAGCCCTGCAGTGTCAGGGGGTTGTGGAAGCAGTGACTAGTGTTTAGGAAAGTTTAAAACGAGTTTTGCTGGCAGTTCTTGGCCTGAGCCAGCCAGCCTACCATCCACCCTGAAACTTGGCATGCTTGCCAAGCAAAATTTGAGAGCTGCCAAGTATTGGTGACCTGGGGTGCAGCGGGCAACGTTTGGGACAAAGATTTCACAAAATTTTGGTTTTGATTTTCCCAGCCTGGCCACTTCAGGCCCCCGCAACAGCTCCAGTTGACACAAACTCATCAGCATACTTTTGTGGATGCCCTAGCTGGGTCCTGGGTCTAGGGGTGCCCATTCCGGGACTTCACAGTCCACCTACGGGCCATTTCAGCTTGCCGAGAGCCAACAGAATTGCATATTTCCAGTTGCAATGGGATGTTTGATGTGCTCTAACGATGATGTGATGTGCACCGCGAGTTGAGAGGTGAGAGCACTAAAGTTTGCACGAAGCTTGCTGATGCACTGTGCAGCAGGCCTGCACCCCTGACCTGAGTGTGTGGATCCTCTGGTGTTTGGTCTGCTGCTGATTGCCTAAGGGGCGCAAGTAAGCAATGAATGGCAGGAGTTGCTAGCATGGCGCGCACTCAGCACTGTATGCATGCATGCATGCATGAACAAAGCATGGTCCACTCAGGAAGATCCTGACGTGTCCCCAGGCACTGCACGCCAATGCCACCTCTGTGTCAGGACTGGCTCTCCCATTCCTCAGAGTTGCTTCCGACGCTTCCCCCACTTGTTCTTTCTCATGCTCACCTTGCATTTGCTGTGGGCGCGACAAGTTGTGAAGTGGTCTTACAGCTCTGGAAATGGAACGTTGGAGTGGGATAGGTGGTACCCTGTACCCCTCTATGTGGCCAAGAAGGCTCTCGTAAAGAGGGTTGAGCATTTGTCAGAAGGGGCTCTAAAGTCGGCCAAAGAGGCCCCAAGAAGGCTCTGACGACAAATGCTCAACCTTCTTCACCTAGCCTAAGAGCCAAGTCCTTGACTGTCCCCGAATACAGCCATCAAAAGAGCTAGCCTTCCTCTTTTCACTTGCCAGTTAAAGCAGCGCATCACTCTGTGAGCGCGAATGGACATTTAATGGCACAGCACTTCTGCATTGCTTTGCAAAAGTCCATGCAGAACTTATAAACTTGGTAATAAGCACGCTGTTGCTATTTCTGCTGCTGCTGCTGCTGCTGCACTTGTTGAGCACTCTGTCCAAAACTGGTGCAAATGCTGCATGCTGCTTGTTTGCTTGACTCATGGCTCCATGGCTACTACATGTTGTGCTATGCAGGTACGGCACTCTGATGTTGAACACAGAGGGTATGACGCCAGAGGGCATCGAGCGCAAGGCCACATGCCAGAACCTCTTCCGCAAACTCCTGTTCTTGACAGGTGTGTATGTGTGTGTGTGAAAGAGAGAGAAAGAGCCTCGAATACTTGGCGCGGCCAATGGGCAGTTATTTTCTGCACAGATTGCGCCACAGAAGACGTGCATTGCAACTGGTGCCAGTCTTACACACACCTGCGCGCGCACACACATACATGCACACGCGCTTGTTACCTATCTTCTTGTTAAGGCATGTGCTGTCTTACACACACGTGCGCGCGCACACACATACATGCACATGCGCTTGTTACCTATTTTCTTGTTAAGGCATGTGCTGGTTCCAATTTTAGTACCATACTTTTCATTGCAACCGTCCATGAAGGTTACAACCAGCAGATGTGCTTGTAATCTTTGCCTGCATGGGCCGTCATGAGCCACAGCACAAATGTTTTGGCATGCTGCTCCATGGCTTGCTTAGGATTCCTGGGGCAACTCAATGTGGCTGCCTTTGCAGGCCTGTGTATGACTTATGTGCTGCTCCATGGCTTGCCTGCAGAGTATGAGCCACTGGTGAAGCAGACAGGGGGCGCGGCTGTATCTGCAGATCTCCGAAAGGTGAGTGATGTGTTGGTTTGTCCACAGCTTGGCACGTTGTGTGCATGGGGGGCGTAGAAAGCCTATACAAGCATGTGCAGCTTGAAGAGTGCCTTGCGTGGCTGCGCTCCCGCTGTGCAATATGTTATGAGCTCAATATTGCAGCGGCATGTCACTGCTAGCAAGGGCTTGCAGGCACAGAGAGCCCTCTTATGTGTGCAACTGCTTGTATGTGTCAAATAATTGTATTATCACGCAAGTACTCTTGTTTGTGCTCTGTGTACAAAATGCTTAACCTGCAGGCTTTAATCAGATAGCTTCAAAGATGCAACAGATATTTTTTTAAAAGATACCCATCAAACTTGTGATGATGATGACGAAATATCAGGATCTTTGCGAGGAAAGCCTGTTGTTGTACCTTGCATATGCACAAACATGGAATGTGACCTACGCTGGGTGCATTAAAGTTCAGGACACAAGTGTCTTGAAGCCCAGGGCACATATCTCTTCTGGACTTGTTGGCAGACAATGGTTTATTGTGCATGAAGAGCGTGCAGCATTTACGCCTGCACTGACTATGCTCTGATGCCCCATGCATGTCTTCACAGATTTTTGGTGCCACCGACGAGGATGTTGAGCGGCTACGGATCGTGAGCTTGTTTGACGTTGACCTTGAGAAGGCTTTTGGGATGCAAGTGAGTCTAGAAGGGCAGCATGTGTGGAGCACTAATGGCACTTTCACGACCTGCGTGTGTACAGCGTGCTGTCTCATGTGATGTGGCATTGGGAAAAAAATACACCTTAGATCATATGGGGCTGGGTGTTTTCTTGGGGGCCTGAAAGAAGTGCCCAGGCTTTTGGAATTGCCTGTCTATGCGATCCTAGAGAATGAAATTAACCAGGGTTGGGTCATACGCGAGTTTGGGCTTAACAGTACGCGTATATACGTGTAAAATACGCGTATGTCACGTATATACGTGAATTGGGAGGGCCATTTTGGGCCGGGAGGGTCTTGGGAGGGAGGGAGGGTCCCGACCACCCCCCAACCACCCCCCCACACCCCCAAGTCCCACAAACACTTACACATGCCAAAATGGAAGGGTCCTGGGTGGCGAAGTGCGCAGCAGCTCTCTCTAGAAGTCTCTTGAAGGTCTGTCGAAGGTCTTACAGGGCATGTCGAGGCGATTTACCTACGTATTTTTTGACGTTTAGCAAAAAGCCATTTTTATGATACGCGTTTTTTCATCAATTTTTAGGATGCGTGAAAATACGCGTATTCACGTATGACTTATCCCTGAAATTAACCCTCTGTTAAGTTGGTCGCTGCTGCTACCAGGCAGGGGAAGGCTCCGCGTGTAAAATGGGAGTAATTTTCTCATGGAAACATTTGGCTGACTTTGTAAGTTGTGCCAGCTTGATGCTTGGTTTGTGGGTTGTTGTCAGGCTGCCAAGGACAAGCTGGTACGATAGCATGAAACCCAAGTTCCACAGTTTTTCAAATGCTGAGTGTATGTGGGAGGGCAGTGGGGGGCACATAGATCCACTTGCATTCTTAATACTCATTGTGGTCAGCCTCGCTCCCTGCTCATGAAATGCAGCAAATCTCTGCTTTTCCTTAACTGCAACTGCTGCAGGCATCCACTGAGGACGAACCTCTGGACTCCCCAAAACCCCCGCAGAGCCCAAAGCAAGAGGAACCAGGAAGGCAGCAATGAGTGGGATGGTCAGTGCTTGTGTCCAGAGTGCTCACAGTGATGTGTGATGTGTGTCCATCATGCGTCTCCTATATTCTCACCAGAGGACATTTTTATGGTCACTCTCCAAGGTCAAGGAAAAAGGAAAACATGTTATGAGCATTTCTTCCATTGAGCAGGGAAAGGATACAAGGTGGCCATCAGTGCCCCTGCATCAGAAAGAAAGGAAAACTGAGCAGGCAGCAAATACATTTCCTGCATGAAATAAGGGGAAGATGATACTAACTACTAGGGCCGAGTCGCCACATATTCCCTTCACTGAGAGAAAAGAGAAAAGAAAGAGGTCATGGTTGCAAGGTTACACCGGGATTCGACCTTCAGTCAGGCAGCTTGGCTTGTTCATAGTCCAAGTTAGACTATGCCAAAGGTAAGGTTACATCGCTATATCCGCCTACAAAGGCAGCTGAGCGGAAACACTGAGGCCTGTAGCCAGACCTGGCCAAAACAATGCTCAATTCACAAACCTTGACTGGAAGGAAAAGATAACATATCATGGTTGTTGCAGTTTGGTGTTTGATGAAAAAGCACAAGTTAGGTTAAGCTCAAAGGCTTCAAAGTTGTTCTTCAGGTAAATATTCAGAACATTTGAACAATGTACCGCAGCGTATGGTTAGTAAGCCTTCGTTTTAAATATGCCCATGCAATGCTCCACATTCACTAGGATGTTCAGCTGTGTTAAGCATTCAGATTATCGAGACACATGTTTCCTCCATAGGTACACTAGCCAACCTGGATGACATCAAGTACAGGATTCCCCTAACTTGGAGGCCTGACATGTCCCCCAGAAGTCCCATGCAGCCTGGGAGGGCCCCAAATTGTTGGACTGTGCCAAAGAATATCCATGAAATTCGAAATAAAACAGTAAGTTTCAGCAGGAAAAGAAACAGCTGTACCTGCCTACAAGGGCAGCTGAGTTGAAGCATAAAAAGACGTGTCTGTAAACAAATCAGACTTATCCTGAAAATGAGCGCTGGAAAAGAAAAGAAAAGTCTACGCAGCCTGAAGGCCGCGTGCATTAAGGGAAGGTCCCCTAACTGAGCGCTAGAACAAAGAGGAACTCTGCTTGTGTTTGGTTTAGATTGCATCATGCAATATGATATAAATGTTTGCAAATAGCTGTATTGATATCTGGTGCTGGCAAGCTTACCTATACCAGGCGGAATGGGCTTAACAGCTTAATGGCTTTTTTCTTATCAAATTTGCCCGAGAACAAAGCAATGTCCCATAAGGGCAAAGCAAGAATTGTGTCAGAGAGCTCAGAAAAGGGAAGCAAGGAAGGCAGGAGCAAAAGATAACAAGGAAAGCTAGGGGAAAAGGGGCAAGGTCCAGAAGGAAGCAAGGGAAGCAGGGGCATGGCCCAGTGACTTGTGAGCCTCAAGACCAAGCTCTTTAAGAGCTGGCTGGGTTGTTGGACCTTGGAGGCAAGTGGAATGGCTGTAACTAATGCCAAATGCTCCGCATGTCCTCTGCATCTAGAAAAAGATGAAAGAAATGCACCATAGACAGTGAAAACATTCCCTACATCAAAAAAGGAAAAAGAGGCACACTGGCTCAAAGAGCCGTGAGTTTTCCTCACCAGAGGGAAAGAGGGAGCTTCTGACGCTAATGCGGGTCTGGTGGGTTTCTGGCAGCCCTAGATATCCTTTTTTCGTTAATGCATGTGGAGAGTGTTTTCACTGCCTACGTTAAAATTTTCGTTTATAATGCCACGTATGGTTGAGGCGATTAAGTGTGCATATTGCACAGAATGGGCAAAAAAAGAAAAAACAAAAAACTACGTAGGCAGAGAAAACTCTCCCTACATCAATCAAGGAAAGAGAGACACATTGGCTCAAAGAGCCGTGAGTCTCTCACCAGAAGATGAGAGGGGAGTTAATGTGGATCAGGTGGATTTCTGGCAGCACGCTGCTCCAGGGCACCTGTGTTATGATGAGTGTTTTTTATTTTGAATGGCACGTCTTGTAGAGGTAAGTTTGTGCGCAAATTGTACAGAATGGGCATGGAGTTTTCTTGCAAGTGTTTCAGATCTCTGTGAGTCAATCTCTGGTTTTTTGAATTGATCAAGGGTATGGGCAGTGTAAATGGTTCCACCCACACCCAGGAGTATTGGGTGGATAGTAATCTCTGCACCTTGGAACTGTTTGCACAGTTTGCTGTGTTGTTGCTGTGAGGCTTCTAGCTGGGCACCAGGCCTCGTATCTTCACAGTATCCTTTTTACATGAACTCTTTTCTTATAAATGGGCTAGCACTTGGCCATTTTGAGTGGAGGCCTCCTTTTTCCTATTACCTGTTTGGGACATCACAGGGGAGAAAAATATTTGAGGATAATTCCGTTGAAAACAGGAGTATAAGAACCACAGTACCCCACAGCCACGTGCTGCAAGAAACCCACCAGACCCACTGGTACCACCAGAATGGCATCTTGGCTTCCTTCTAACCTTCTGGTAATGAAACTTGCCACTTTTTGAACCAATGTCACACGGTGTCTTCGAGGCAAAAGGTGTCCTTTTCCTTTCAAGTAAAAAGTTATTGATTCAGGGAGTACTTGCACTGCCTGCATGGTCCTCCTTCTTTCCTTACTTTAGGAAGAGTTCTGATTGCTGATTGCTCAGGGACCTGGAGAATGTGCAGGGCAAGTCGATCTGTTTTGCCTCTGTCCATGCAGGCAGGGCATGCTCCAAGAAGTTCTTGGCTAATAGACGACATAATCATTGTTTTGGCAACATTGTGGCGCATGCTTCTCACATTTAATTTGATGGGCTGCTTGCACCGTGCCAGAATGTGAAGGACAACACCTGGCTGTTACACGAAAGAGACATTGAAAACTAGCGGAACCTCTGAGGCATACTGAATGCTTATGATTGAGGAGGGTGCTTGTGCTGTAATTGATAAAGTCCTGTTGCATTAAGTGGAAAATCATTGGCCAGTGATAAGAAAAAGCAGTGAGGAAGCATCTGCTCAAAAATTGACTTCAACAAATTAAGCTTTAGATGGATCACATAGTGATTCGGTGTGGAATCAAAAGGTGCATGGTGCAGCATCAAAAAAGCTTGCCACAGAAATTGCATGCAACCTGCAAATATAAGTACAGCGCCGCAAAAGGACATTGCTCCACCGTACAGTGGCTGAATGAGTGAGAAGTGGCCCCGGCTGCCTCGCGCTTTGGCACGCACCCCAACACAGAACGCAGCCCAGCAAGTGTAGGAAAGAAAGCACTTTCAAATAACAACACACACGCACCCCTGCTGCAGCGAAAGCCCTGCTGTTCAAAAGCCTACAAGGACTATAAGCATTCACTTTTGCTAGATTTGGCTAAGAGGGTGGGTGCCAGCTTGTGCAGCTCCTCCTCCACCTGGTCCCAGTCGTGGACCACAGTGATGAGGGGGTGCTGAAACCTGTACATGCAAGGGAGCAAGGAGCGCCGCTTGAGTCTGTTTAATCACACGCTCAGGCCCCAGGTGCCCTTTTAAGTAAGTATCAAGCTGATGGGAAGAAGCCTCCAGCTATCTTTTCCATCATGTGTGTTTGAGATAAGAGTTTATGTCATATGCTCTTCCCACAACTTGCAGCAAGCTGCATTCAAAGCACCGACGCAACACAGGTCTTAAAGCGCTTATTTTTAGGTCTCTCAAAAAAGAATGGATCTTAATATTTCTTGTGGAAAGCATATTTCATGCGACTCAGATGATACTGAAGGGTGGCAAAATGCTAGAGCCAGTTATTTCTCCATACCCTCTGCACTCCCCTTCTTATTTCCATCTGTACATGCATCTGAAACACTTGTCCAGTCCCAAGTGCTGCCTGAGGACACTAGCCAGTGTCCACGTATGGCCGTTGCATGCCTTGCTGCTTGCAGATCTGCATCCAGCGTATCCTACTACTGCCAGGGCAGTGCCTCCACGGCGTATTTAAGGATTTGGACCGTCTAAACGGTTCGGTACACGGTTCGGTTTGGTGGAATCTTATAACCATGGTTCCAGGGAGGGATGGTGACAAATCGACCAGTCGATTGCCACCGTTGGATTCTGCTGGGCCGCACGCTGCTTGCATGACTTGCAGCTGTAAGCCTAAGTAAAAGCTTCTCGCCTTTCCTTTACATATACTTATACAGGAAAAACTTATTATAATGCAAAACAATGCCCTTGGGGCAAGGCAGGCCCTGGGGGATCCAGCATCCCAGCCCCAGGGAGCCTGATGGCCCCCCGTACAACAGGCCCTCTGTAGGTAGACCCAGAACAAGATAAGAGGCTTGAAGAATGCATGAGTGAAACCAATTTGCCAGGCAGATGCCCATGAGGAATCAGCTGCGCATCTTTGAAGGAGAGCAGCAGCAGCAGCAGCAGCAGCAGCAGCAGCTGTGCATCTGCCAGTAGGGAGAGCATGGATGGAGAGCAGCAGCAGGAGGAGGATGGCAGCAGCATGGGGAGGGGGCCACCGGGTCAGAAAATGAGTTTAGCCACATGTCAAACTTCAGGTGAAAATCTTCAGACCGTACCGACCACCGAACCGAATTTCACTGTTTGGACGGTCCCAAAATCAGAAGAAGACGGTCCTGACCGTCTAAATGGACCATTCCATCTAAATTGTACAGCAAATCGTTTACCGTAGTGGCACAGCCCTGTCTACTGCACTCAAACATCATCCCACAAAAATAATGCTTTTGGGGGGGTGCAGATAACTGCAGACACCAAACAGAAACACTACTTTGGGGCATGCAGGATGTTCGTGGTTGTGGAAGAATATTTTTTCAAACAATTTAGGATTGATCATTTAAAGGTATGAATGAAAATGATGGCCTTATAGCGCCTGAGGGGCTTTGACAGCTGGAAAGGGAAGTTGAACCCCCCTCCCGGTGTGGAGGAGCAGCAGCAGCAGGAGACAGAGGCTGAGCAGCCCTTTTTTGAACAGCAGCGTTTCTTTTGACAACAGCATTTTTCCAAGGTGTGAAAGGGATGTGTTTGAGGAGGTTTCCACTGAAGGGCAGCAGTGAGGTGTTCAGCTAGACTTCCACAAGCTTTTGGGCAGCAGCTCCTCTAAGAGTGCAAGGTGTTGCTGCAGGTCTTGACATGCAGGTCTTCACATGTAGAAGCATTGTGCAGCCTGTGCAATGCTCACTTCACAACATACCATTTTGATAGGTACGGGCGGGGTCATCTATACCCACCACACTTTAGAGCCCCTCGAAGAGCTTGGCCTTGACACCCAATAAGCCACCAAGCTTGCTTTGAAGCTTCATGCTCCTTCTGTCCAGTGTGCTTAGAAACTTGCTAGCACCAGACGCGCTCTTGAGAAGACTTATTTTAATTTTTGTAAACAAGCTCAGGCACAGGGTACTGCTAGTAACTCTCCCGATCCCAATGACCTCTTTCTTTTGTTCCTCTTGGTGAAGAGGACACTCGGTGCCTCAGCCCTCGATATCCTCTTTTACTTAATTGTTGATGTGGGAAGCGGTCTTACTGCCTGCTTGGTTTTTCTATTCTTTTCTTTTCACACCTCTTGAGTTTCTGGGCAAAAAGGGGCTGATTGCCCCTGCGTGAGTCTGCGGGATGTACACAATCAATACCGAGGGGGGGTGCTTGGTTAGGGCGGACACCACTGAAACATTCCTTTTTTCAAGGGGTGCGGAACGGTCGCGTGTAAGTACGATGAATCTATGAAGACCAGCACGATTGCCATCACCTCCAAACTTACCCAGCAGGCAGCTTGCTCCATGGATAGCGGTTCTGCCAGTCATACAGCAGCACGTGGATGCCTGCTGATGCACACTCCAGGGCGTAGCCTGGGTTATCATCAATCAGGGCGGACGCCCCGATGGCTTGGCAAATTTCGCTCTTCTTGCGGGAGGTGCCCTCCAGGGACCAGTGGTTGCCAAAGTAGACCTCCTGCGCAGGCATTAGGCAAAGTGCACAATGCGCATGCAACAGGCATTGAGACAATACATTGAGCACAGGCACTGAGTCAGGGCACTTCGAGCCAAGTGCACTGAGCAGAGGCTTTAAGTAAAGACATATCCCATGCCAAGGTATTGAACAAAGTGCACGGTGTGCATGCAACAGGAGGTTGGGGCTCGATGCAACATGGGAAGCAAGGAAGGCCTCTGACATTTCAGGCCTCTTGCGGCTCTGCTTTCTCATTACTGGTTCATGTTGCCTTTATAACAAGACTGACGCAAGTCCTGAATGAGGCATGGAAGGGGACAGAGGAAATATTGGCACATGCTTGCAGTAAACGGCTTTATCTTCCTTGGAGCGGCGCGTGTGCACATGTACACACACACATACACACACACACAATCAATCCCAATGGCTGACCTGCATGCACCAGCAGCAGGGCCCAAGCAGGCATACCTGGAAGATGCCGGGGAAGTGCTTGTCGATCCAGGAAAGCGTGTGGTCCTGGATGACATGTTGCCTGCTAGTCACGACTACTAAATCAATTCCCTTCTCCCCACCCAATTTCTTCAAGGTTTCAAACGCCCCTGCAATTAAAAGGAGGGGAAACAGGTTTGCAGTCTTGAAAATGGATTACATGCACATATGATGATTCTGATAGGTTTGTCCGTGAATGCAAGCTCCTAATGCTTGCCCAACATAGGCTTCCCAAGCATGTTGAAGGCTGGGTTGAACTCCAACATAAAAATCTTTCCATGGTCTAGTCTCGATTTGGTCTCGGCTCCCTCCCCACCCACCCACACCCACACCCACACCCACACCCACACACACACACCTGGGATGACGGGTATGCCATCTTGAAAATGCTGTGAGTCAAAGAATTCGTGCACAATCTTGTTGGACCTGTCTTGGTCACACATCCAGACCTGCAATGTGGACGGAGGGAGGGTGGACATGAAAGGGAGGCAGCAAGTCCAGCAATGGTTTCTGAACAGCAAAATCCCAACTGTGCAACAATCCACTCATTTGAGGGATTAGCGAAGGTAACGGGCTTGCAATTGCTATCCAAGGACAGATGAACCAGACTGCAACAAGGATGATGCCAGGCAACTCCTGATGGCTGCTGCAAGCTCTGCACTATGAATGGGCTCAGTAAAAGCGATGACCACACCTTGGCAAATTCGTACACATGGAAGTCTGACACGCTATGGTCCATGCCATACTTTTCTCTGCAGAACTCATTGAGGGCAAACAGGAAGCGCCCAAGCACTGCGAAGCGAATTCAGTGCAGAAATACAAGCATACAATTGAGGGAGCATTCAGTCGCGAGGGCATTGGAGGGTATGGAGGTCTCAAGTGTACACATGTGCGTACAGTTGCCACGTTCTGCCTGTCAAGTGAAACTAGGGTTGTTTTCATGAATGCACAGGCATTGATTTGTGCTCTGGTGCTCACGACTGTTTGGTGTGCACGGTTGTGTTTGTGTATGTGTGTGTTGTGTGTGTTTGTGCGTGCATGCGTGCGTGCGTGTGCGTGTGCGTGTGTGTGTTTGTGCGTGCATGCGTGCGTGCGTGTGCGTGTGTGTATGTGTGTGTACGCACGCGTGTGCGTATGTAAGTGTGTGTGTGTATGTGTGTGTGTGTGTGTGTGTGCGCGCGCGCTATTGCGCGTGTGCGTGCTCTCACACGTGTGCTTGTCAATGAATGTTGATGCGTTGGAGTATCCTTGAATATGCTTGCACTTGGACAAGAGCACGCCATGTAGCATGTCTGTTTTTTGCAATAAGCAGGTTGGTTGCATGCAAGTATAAGCACAGCATTAGTGGGCGACTGCAGGAAACCAAGCGCAGCGCATTTTTTGTATTCCTTTGCACATTTGACAAATGTCTCTACCCAATACTGGTACTGGTAGACCTCCCACCTTCATCTACATCCACTGCAACCCTGAGCTTTGGGGCTGAACTGTAGAATGCAGGGCCAACCTCTCCTTGCAGGGTGCTGCTGCTGCCACTGCTGCTCTTCTCAGCAAAGTTGGCAGCGACACCAGCCCTGGGAGACCGGCTGAACAAGGGTGGGTGCTGCGGAACGCCCTGCTGACTGCTGCAACCCTGGTGGCTTCTGTGCGTGCTTTGCAGACAACTGAGGACGGGGACGCCACGAGCCGAAAAATTGACCAAAGCATGCTGGGGTTGCTTTACGGAGCTGCCGAACCGGGTCAAGATGGAGGGCCCAAACATGGCGCTGTGTGCGGGGGTGAGTCCTCTACAGCACACGAAGCCCTTTCTGCCACCAAGAGCTGCCCTGAATACTACTCAACATGCATGTCGACAGGTCGTGCTAGAGGCCAGCTAAAACAAGCAATGTGCTTGTATCTGGTAAATATGGGTGTTGGAATTAACTAGCGCAAGATTGAAAAGCTGCTTTCGAATGCGTTCGAGACCTGGTCGGCGACAGCTGACGAAAGGTGGTTGACGAGAACAAATGCACAAGGAAAATTGCCCATGCAACACAAGACAGGCATCAGCCCTTAAAATACGCGTGTTTTTTAAACATGAAATAAGCATTGAGCTGCGTGTGTGTGTGTGTGTGTGTCTGTGTGTGTATGTGTATAACAACGAAGCTATGTGGAGTCCTTAAGTTGATCAAGCTTGATCAACTAATTATGAAGAGGAAGTAGATTGGCTCAGAGTTGTAAGTCGTTTTCACCAGAACGTGAGATGGAAGCTATTGTGGGGCAGTCTGGTAGGTTTCTCAAACCCCGAAATCGTTCCTGGGAGCACGTGGATCAGGGGGAGCAGGTTTATGGTAGGTGTTTCTGTTTTCAATGGCACATCTGGTTGAGGTAAGTTTGCATGCATGTTGCGCAATACGGGCATGGAGCTTCCATGCAAGTATGGTAGACCTGTGCGGGTCAGTCCCTACTTTATTGGATTGATAAAGGTGGTGCAGATAGTTCCACCCACATCCAGAAGCCTTCCTGAGAGTTGCTGAGACCATGCAAGGGTCGATAACGTGCCAGTTTTCACGTTAGGTGGAGCTCATTTGGCTTGTGCATATTCCTTCAAGTACTTAGGCATGTTGTTACCAAAACAGCGCAAACCACAGGTCACTGCTGAGCATATGTGTGCCCCTTGCTTGGCTGGTTGCAGACGGATCTGGCAATTTGCATCTGAGCACCATTTGATGGACAGGCCACACACCATGCTCTGGCTGACTAAAGCCTATGCTCTCCCTGCTAGCATTGATGCTTGCCAAATCTGGGGCACTGTAATTATGAAAGAAGGAGTTGAAATGGGTTGTCCTCTGCAAACTGTGCACCTGTGCTTACTGAATTGCATCCTTGGGGTAAGGCGGACCACTCCTAACACAGTTATATTGGTTCCATGCAGCAGTTAGCTTTTACAATGCTTGAAGCATTATGCTTTACTGCGCAGCAACAGTACTACACCCAGCAAGGTGCTGCAAGCCCTGTGACATTCTTTTTAATGCCCAGCAAAATTCCCTCTCATCCAAATATTCAAAGATTTCTATGACGAGAAGGCCATGACACAAGTCCTGCGATACGCTATCTACTTGCCAGCCTCAATACAGAGGCTACGGCCACCTTCGCGTTTCTGCCAGCAAGCGGTAGTCTGATGATGACTAATCCCTACTCCAAAATCCTCACTGCTTACCCTCATCTTTGCTGCAAGCTTGGGATAATTCCAAAAGGTAGACTTACCTATGACAATCCCCAATCCTGGCCCAGCCAGGAAATTGCTCTCCCTCAGCATACTTGGGACTTTCAAAATGTTGCAGCCTGGAATACAGCTGCAAGATTGCACTTGAACAACCAGAATCCTACCTGGCTCAGAGGCTTGGCAAAGGATATTCCTGAAGCCAAATGGTGCGTTAAAAATGCGAGGAACGACCCCATCCGTAATGCAAGGCACGCCGTTATGCTCGGAGTAGGGAAGTGCAAAAAGCTTCCCTTAGACAAGAAGCAAATCGCCAAGGTTCCCAATAGACCAGCCATAGACGTAGACTGCCCGTGTTCCTTGTCATTCCAATCCAAATCTCCAGCTCAAAGTTGCAGATTGGAAGTCCTGGGCCTACACAGATGGCAGCTGCCGGGTTCAAGGGTTACACAAGGGTTAAAAGGGAAAAAAGGCCTCAGTCAAGACGTTTGACTGCTAGCCTGTTCATAATACACATGAGGTCATGAAAAAGTAAGAAGTTTGTTGTTATCCAGGTTTAGAAAAATATTGATATCCTGGGAATTCACATGGCGAATGGTGCCTAGACAGGGCATCCTGTGGGAGACGTGGAGGTGTAGAAAAGAGAAGTTGTGCTCAAAAAGTGAGGCATACTTTTGACGGAGAGAGCAGATTTGGGGATTGGAACATCTGAATAGCACATGTTTTTCATCTTGTATGTCATCAGAATCACAGATATCACAGACCGGAGAAGTGCTATTGGACCAAGTAGCCTGTTCAACTCGGAGAGCGTGTACCCGCAGCCTGAATCTGGCAGTGTTGTGAAGGACATGATGGGAAAGATCCAAGTACATGTATTTAGGCATTGTATAAGGTGGGCGAATGGCATGTACATTTCTGACAGGGGGAGCGCACCATTGATGGTAAGTCAGCCGGTTATTGCTGCTTACTCTTGGATCAGGGGCTGTGAATTGGTTCCAATAGCCCAGGTGTATAGATCTCAGGTCCACCACAAATTGACTGAGGTTCACAGGATCACAAGCCATAAGTTGATGTTTCATCAGATCCGATTGTGCCAAACCATCCAGCGCAGATAAGAGGTGGGACGTCCAACAAGAGTCAGTCATGGAGCTAAGGCTGATGTCAGCATGGAGAACATTTTTGAGAAGGAGACTGTTGCACTTAGTAAGCGAGTTGTAGAAGCGCATAGTGGCACAAAACCAATTGAAGTGAAAAGGTTCAATGCCACATTCTCGTAAAATGCTCCAAGATGGTGTTGTGGATTTCACTCCAATAAGGTTCCGCAAAACGTTCAGGATCCACTTCTGCAACTGGTTGTCCATTTCTGTACCCTGCCGTAAGTAAGGAGTGGCCCATATCTGGCTGGCATGTATTCCTGCTGGGATAGCACACGTTTTCAAGAGCCTGATGAGCGCATGCAGCCGATTTGTAAGGTTGTGGTCGTGAGCAAAGGTTTTGACATTATAAGTCCCCGCTATGCATGGTTTCAGAGCAGCCTTAGCAGCAGTGGAAAGGTTGAGACGTTTGTCACAGACCATACCCAGATATTTGAGAGAATCAGTGTAGGGAAGATTGTCACCATCATACAGTTGGGGAAGAAGTGTCAGCTCTGGCATTGAAGCAGACAACCTCAGACTTTTTCGTGTTGACCGTCAGGCATTTTCTGGTTGCATAATTTTGCAACTTATTTAACATGGCTTGCATGTGGGTGTGGTTGTTTGCAGTCAAAGCGAGGTCATCTGCATTAAGCATATGAAAAACATGAAAATTTGGTAAGCCTGTCACCGTGCTTGTTTCCCCAGGTTCAGGACGGAAAGACAGTTATATTCTGGGCAGGCGTGTACCATCCTATGAGTTACTAAAAAAATCTAGTTGAGCCTAATGGCGCTGATATTACCAACACCAAAGGAAGAGCTGAACTGGCTGCAATTGCTGCTGCACTCACTCACAAGCACACACATACACACACACACACACACACGTTGCCACAGACAGCCTCAGCTCACTTCACCAACTCAGAAAGCAAACCCTGTATCCAGAGAAGCACAGGCATCATGTACAAAGAGATGTTTAAGACAATTTAAAACCTCACCCGTACTTCTCGAGATCACATATTTTCCTACAAAGTCAAGTCTCATGCTGGAATAGCTGGGAATGAATGTGCAGATAGAGTTGCTAAATACCAGGCTAGCCTCAATAATAACAACCTGACCGATACCGGCATTCCTAACGCTGGCCCAGGCGGCAACCCCTTCTACAATATTGCTTGGCTGGATCGAGAAGAGGCCAGACCAAGTACACCTGAATCTTCCTCCCCTATTCCCAATCTAGTATACCTCCCAGACCTTAAAGATGCCTTGAAATCCTACATGCGTGCTAGACACAGGCTTGAACATGCAGATTGCGAGACAGGCTATTACACTTACCAGGTATTACCAGAGCTTGCTACCTCATGCAAATTAGGGCACTAGCACTACCTTCTGGAACATGCAATGTGTCTCAACCCGTATGAAGCGCACAATCTTCCAATAACCCACAGGCACCCTCTACAACCAAAAACATGCAGTTCACTTCAAAAGATCCACCAGCCTTGTATGCCCCCTCCCAGAATGTCACCATATGGATAGCACCCTCCACACTCTCTCAGGTCGTCAATACCCCGCCATCCGTAACATGGTGACTGAGCGTCACCACATTGCTAGCAAAATGATTTTTTAAGTGGTCAGCAAAGGCTCTTGTGGGTCAAACCTCATACATATGGATGTAGGCAGCGCAGACCGTCTGGCTCAGCATGACCTGCACATCACTGAACAAGTCTTTAACCGTGTTACACCTCCCTACCTCTTTGACCCTAGCATTCCTGATCAAGCTAGACGCACCTCCAGCCGCCCTGATGCTATCTTGGTTACTCCTTGCCCTGCTAACCCAAATAGACCACCTACTCCCTCCTCACATTGGGTACTCCGCAGTATGAGACGAATGGAGTAGTAAGAAGCAGCACAACTCCAGCCAGGCAACTTCATGAATTGAACATCCAAAACCGCCATATCCATTTAATTGAAATCAAATACTGCGAAGATACGAGGTGCCCAGCTAGAAGCCTCACAGCAACAGCACAGTGAACTGTGCAAACAACTTCAAGGCGTTGAGATCACTCTCCACACAATCCTTCTGGGTGTGAGTGGGACTATCTATACTGCCCATACCTTAGATCACTTTAAAAAACTAAGGTTTGACCCGCAAAGGTCTACCAAGCTTGCACGAAAACTCCATGCCCACTCTGTACAATATGCGCAGAAACTTACCTCTACAAGGCGTGCCATTGACATCAAAAATACTCAACATAACTCTGGTGCACTCGGGCTGCATGCTTCCAGAAACCCACCAGACCCACACTAGCTTCCCTCTTGCCCACACACAAAAGCATGCCAACAGGTTTAACCAATCTTCTACCTCTGAAAGGTGCCCGCTCTGTGACGACATGGACAGTATTAATCATATTGTCCTCAGATGCTCAAACACGACTATGAGTGGTATGCACACCAACAGGCACCATGAGGCCCTTAGTCTCTGTGTAAAAGCCCTCAGTAAAGGCAGGTTCGGCTCATCCCTTATTGGTATGGATGCAAAGAAAAAGAAAAGAAAAAGAAAAGTCTACGCAGTCTCGAGGCCGCGTGCAAATTATTGGTATGGATGCCTGTCGTAATGAGAGTCTCCTGGAGCAGGGTATAGAAGTCCCTGAACACATCTCCCGAGCTATCCCTGATTGGGTATTCCCTAATGGTACTGGGTCCTCTGCCCTGTACCAAAGCCGCCCTGATGCTCTCTTTGTGCGCCCTATTCCAGGCCGACAAGTCCACCTTGATCCTTCCAAGATCCCTCCTCAAGACAGGGATATCCACCTCGTTGAGCTCAAATTCTGTCCAGACACCAGCCCCTCCATCACTTTGGAGACTGAAACAACTCAACATGCTCATACTATAACCAGACTTAAAACCCGCAGCTCAAGAAATCCAAACAGGAGTAACAAAGTGACACTACACATCATCCTGGTTGGTGTTGCCGGCACCATTTACAATGATTATATAATCAAACCTCTTGTCAATCTGGGCCTAACCAATCAAAAAGCAAAATCACTAGCTTGCAAATTAAGTTGTCATGCCCTGCAGAAATTAACCACTATCATTAACAACAGACATGCTCTTTGCATACAGGGGGCTTCTGGGGGGGGGGTTGCTGGGCGCGCGGAGGTGGCTACCAGGAGGAGGAGAGTCCGGGCGTCTTGGGGCATGGATGACAACCCGCCCGATCCTCATTAGTTTTGTCTCTTTCCCTCTCCTAGGCTAGCTGTAGCTAGTGTAGTCTTGAGGGACCTTTGGTGAGGCCCTTGCTAGCCTGCTAGTTAAGGGACCTTTCCTTAATGCACGCGGCCTTTTGGGCTGGCGTAGACTTTTCTTTTCTTTTTTTCTTTTCCTCTTGCCCTCTGGTGAGGGAGACTCGCACCTCCTTGACCCAATGTGTCTCCTTTTCCTTAATTAAGGTAGGGAGTGTTATCACCGCCTACGTGGTTTTTCTTTTCTTTTCTGCGAGCAGATGTTGAGATGAGAAGCCTTTCTCGTGAATGCTGGACCTTAGCATTTTTGGCTGCATGCATGGGCTTGGACATGCACAACACGTTCACACATTGTGTTCGGTCTGGGCAACCTATAGCCATGAGGGAGTTCGTTGCTGATTTGAGGAAAAGGCTGAGAGGTGTCACACCTACGGTATGGGATGCTGCTGCCCTGGCAGAACACGGTGAGCACACGAATAAGTCGGCAAATTATTTTAGTTTTTCTTTTCTTTTCTTTTATCATCACTGGATGTAGATAGATATCCCCAATAGATCTATTTCTGGCTCTCTCCTAGGCTGGCTGTGTCTAGTGTAGGTTTAGAGGGCCTTCTGGTGAGGCCTCTAGCTTTCCAGTTAGGGGACCTTCCCTTAATGCATGCGGCCTTTGGCCCGCGTAGACTTTCCTTTTCTTTCTTTTTCTCATCACTTTTTGCAGTGCCTTTTGATCACAATGTGTGTGCCCCCGCCCGTTTACCAAGGCACATGCTTTTGGATCTATCTCAACATGTCATGAGGAATGTTAGCCGTTTAAGACTTAGGGCACACACACTGAATGTGGAGACAGCGGCTTGGGATACTCGGAACGCTCTTTTGTGTGATCGCTGTTCTTGTGATGAGATTCAAGATGAGGCTCATGCCCTTTTGATGTGCAGAGACGCAAATGTTTGTGCTCTGAGGAGAAAGTATGCTTACCTGTTCACTTGTTTCTCTGGTGATCTTCAATGGAGCAACCATTTTTACAACAAGCCAGTGTTCAGGATGTTTTTGATTTCCTCTTGCAAAACAACAACATGCTTTTTTTGTTTGTTTCTAAGCTTATGAACATTATATTGACTAGCGAGGACCAGTCACAGGCCGATCAGCCGAACAGTCTGGTTGAAGGTCTCCCCGTGTAAATCTAAATCTAAATCATCACTGTGGGAAGGCATGGTTTTGGGGTAGCTGTGATAGCTGCCAACAAGAGTTGAACTCTTGCTTTGACTACATGAGCTTGTATGAGGACTCAGAAAATTTACAGTGCATTTGGATTCGGTGCAACAAAGCCTTGTTTGGGTTTGAGGATGATGTCATGCTTTGTGCAGCTTATGTGAACCCGCAAAGTGCACAATTTTTGCGTGATGATGTTACTAACTCTTTCTCTACCTTCAAGGTACAAGTTGTTTGATGAGTTTTCGTGTGCTGCCCAGGTAGCCCTGCATTTCCTATTGTGCGGGGACTACAACGCAAAAATTGGTGGATGAGTGAAGTCTCTGATGCTCATGGTGGCCTCCTCACTGAGTACCCTGCCCTTCTAAATGCCCGTCGATGTAAGTGTGCCAGTATCAACACTGCTGGCAGGCTGCTTATAGATTTTGCCAGCGCTGCTGAATGTATAATAGGCACGGGCAGGGTACAAGGAGATGATGGTCAGCCTACTTTTGTTGGATCCATTGGCCAGAAAGTTGCAAGTAGGCCCGATCATGTGCTGATGTCCGGCAGAGTTTATCAGGCTGCCGAGAGTGTTCACGTTCTTCCTGTCAAGCACATGAGTGATCACTGTGTCTTGAGTATGAATTTTTGAGTTAATGATGCGGGAAGTGAAGGCACTGACTGGAACTTGCAACCTCCTCATGTATGTAGAGGAGGATGCGGGAGTAAAATGGTTCTGAAATGGAACCCTGAGCGTGCTAAAGAATATGCTGAAGTCCTTGCCAATAACAAGGAAATCCAGGAGCAATTTGAACAGGCAGTTGATGAAGGTGATCATGAGAAGGCTTGCTTTTTCCTGCACTCTATGATTGTGCATGCTGCAACAGATTATAGAGTTGGCATGTCTAAAAACATCAGCGTCTGTGCACCTCTACGTGCTAGTCGTATTGGTTCTCGCTGTCCTCCTTGGTTTGATGCTGTGTGTAAACAGAAAAGGAAGGTTTTTAGGGAGGCTGTGCAAAGCGGCCAAGCTGAGCATGCTTGCAAGTTTGCTCACGAACAATTCCGTGCTACTGCTAGGCGAGCAAAACGTGCTTATACTAAACATCAGAAGGCTGATTTCCTGGGTAGGCTTTGCAGTAAACACCCTGAGTTGCATGCCATGCTGAGGCAACCCAAGCGGGCGCAAATAACACCCTTGGCTGAACCAGCCTGTGTTGTATATTTGAATGAGCAGTTTCGTCCTGCTACACATCAACAACCACAGCGTCCCCTTCATGGGTGCCAAGGTCTTTCAGCTAGGGAAATTGCAGTGCCATTAGGACGTAATCATCCTCCTCCTGAAGTTTTGTTGCGGCAAGGTGCCCGTGCTGATTGGATCCCTGAGCCTGATTCTGTATCTACACCGAGCTTGGATACTATGCGCAGTCTGGTTGCGGATCAAATTAAAAAAATGAATGGGAGTGCATCTTTTGGTGTTGATGTCATTGCTGCACCTTTTATTAAAGGCGCTGTTGTCTTGCGGCCCAAACTCAATGGGCGAGGTACAGAGAGTGTCAATGTTTTGGAGCCCTTCGTGGCTAATCTTTTCAAGTTGCTCCATGATAAGGCACGCATCCCTGCTTGTTGGAAGCATGCAAAATTAAGCCCACTGTATAAAAAAGGGCCCCTGCTTAACCCGAACAGCTGTCGCATGTTGGCAGTCAGTGGCACTATGTATAGGATGTATGCCAATGTTGTACGTGCTTTACTGACTGACTGGTGCCAGGAGGCTAACAAAATACCAGATACTCAGTTTGGCTTCTATCTTGGCCGTAATGCACTTCAGCCTATGTTTATTCTTCGCCATCTGCAGCATGCTGCACGCACTTTGTGACCAAACAACGCGAGTAGATTGCATGCGGCATTCATAGATTTCAAACAAGCCTACGACACCATTCCTAGGGAGGCTCTCTGGCAACACCTCCGCCGCATCAGCATGCCCACTTCTTTGCTGTCGATTATCCAAGACATGTATGCTGCTGATGAGTATGTTTTGAGGGATGGTGCAAAAACTGCACGTGTGCATCCTATGCGAGGTGTTAAGCAAGGGTGTCCTCTTTCTCCTCTCCTCTTCTCACTTTACATCAATGATGTTGACTTGATTGCTGAGGATGTGAGAGGGGCAATAACTGGCACAGAGAATGTTCGCGTGACCCACATGTTGTATGCTGATGATCTCACATTGCTTTCCAATGAGCCAGGTGCTCTTCAAACCATGTTAAGCAGGCTGAATGTGTATGCTAGGAAGAAGCATCTCGTTATCAACACCTTAAAGTCAGAGGTTGTGCACTTCAACTCAAAAGGAATTAATCTCCCTGTTTTTACGATTGGCAGCGACACTCTCGCTCATAAGGACTCGTTTAAATATCTTGGCATGATGTTTTACAGGACCTTGAACATGGCTAAATCGGCAGAAAATGCAGCTCGTGCTGTGCTTACATCTGCTTATAAGATTCGTCGTTTTGTACGTGAGCACACACTTGCAGATAGGCCGCATGCTTCCTTGTGGCTTGCAAAGACGTATGTTATTCCAGCTGGTATGTACGCGAGTCAGGTGTGGGGTACAGGTTTCATGCAGGCAGGCAAATAGTTCTGTAGTGCTCTGCAAAATTTGCATTTGAATTTCTTGAAAGGTACCTTGGGTGCGAAGCGAACTACCACTAACTGGGCTGTTTTGAGAGAATGTGGGCATCAACCACTGCAGTACTATTGGTTTAGAGCTGCAGTCAAGCTGTACAACAGCATGCTTGGTACAAATAGTAGTACTTTACGCTGTGTTATGCAAGCCGATTTGAAGTTACAACCTAAGGATGACAAGTGCTGGACAGCGCAGTTAATTCAAGCCTTCCAAGGTTTGCGTGGTTCTGAAATTTTTGAGCAAGCTGTGAGGTCAGGAGGTGCCATTTCCATGAATGATTTTAGTGCAGACTTGAGGTACAGATTGCAAGAAGTTTGGAGAGAAGCTGAGTCAGTGGATCCAAGGGGAAACAACAACAAACTCAGTGTCTAGCTACTTACCAAGCTTGGTTTGCTACTCCTTTTGCTTGCAACGCTCGCCAAACCTATGCACCCCTGCCTTGGTAGCTTTTTTTGGATTTGCCTAAGCAAGTTATGCGTATTGTGAGCAGGTTCCGGCTTCTTGCTCATACTTTGAAAGTTGAATTGGCTGTTTGGCAGGATGATGGTACCTCTGTGTGTGACAGGTGTCCTTGCAACCAAACTCAAGATGAAGCACATGTCCTTTTTAACTGTACTGATGAACACGTTTGTTCTCTGCGCCGCAAGTATCAAGTGCTTTTTGAACCTTACTTCCAGGATATTCTTGAGATGCAACCTTTTTTACTGCATCAATTGAGCTCTCAATTTGTTCATCAGTTCCTTCATCAGCGAAATGCAAAGCTTTTCTTTTTTGTGTCTGAGCTTATGGATTTATTTTTGGCTGGCAGAGACCAGCCACAAGCCGATCAGCCAAACGACCTGGCTGAAGGTCACCCCCCATTGTAACCACTTAATGGCATTAAATCATCACTGGATGGCACTTCCTTTGAAACCCTGATTTGTTCATGGCGCACCCTTTTCTGTCCCTAGGTGTTTGCATCTCAGTTTAGGCAAGCACAAGTTGAGAAACACAGCGCGCTTTCGTTTACATGCTCACACCCTGAAAATTGAGACATCACCCAGTCACAGGCTGTGGCAGGAGCACACATCTGAATGTGATAAACGTGACCAAGGAGGATTCCAAGATAAAAAAAACATGCCGTGTTCCTTTGTTCTTGTGAGGCTATGTGTTCTCTCCGAAGGGCTTTAGCACACTTATCCTTTGACTTCCCCTCTACACACAGACAATTCCTGGACGAGTCAGGCGCTTTCTACTATACTCAAGCTTGTTTCTAATTTCTTACAGAAGCAAACTAATGACACTTATTGTTTTATCTCCGATCTCATGGATATGTTCTGTTTGGCTGGAAGAGTTGAGCAGGCCGAGCAGCCAAACTATCTGGTTGAAGGTCAAATTCCATTGTAACCTTAACCTATGCATTTTATCTACATCCGTTCAGCAAAGATGCAGAGGTCCTCAGGGGCAAAACATTTCCTGAGAGTGCCTCCTTTTCCTTTGTCAAAGCAGGGAGAGTATCCTATGCCTCCATAGTTTTCTTTTTTCTATCGAAAAAATAAGGGAAAAGAAAAGTCGACAACCTCGGCTGCGCGTTTCAACCCTGATTAAACCAGTTGACAACCAGGTATGTATGCGCGTGCAAGCATAAATAAATTTCATTATTGGCCATAAACATGAGAGATACAGGTGTAAAGTTGATAGCAAGCAATATTCTTTCCATTGCATGGATGAGCTCAGTCTGTGAGCCTTTTGGTGCAATAGGGCGATGAAGCACTAATAGAGTCACGCAACCTGCTTGTCAAACATAGAAAGAAAGAGAGCAAAGGTTACATAGACAGCAGAAACATTTCTTACAACAATAACCAAGTAAGGAATTGAAGGCACCCATGGCTGAAGCACCATTGGGGGAGCAATCGCAACGCACCATTTGACATAAAAAACAAATGGCATTGACACATATTTGCACCCAACTAGTCACACATCCATTGCTTTGCGTTTGTCAACAAAAGGGAGCAACTTACAGAGCACTTTACGCATTTGCGCTGAACGGGCATTAGATACATAAGCAGCACTAAGCTGGCTGTGCGAGTAACGGCATCATACCAAATGAGATGCCAAGGGGAACCCTGTCCTTGATTCGGCAAGGAGCTGCACCTGAGTGCATACGAGCTCTTTCTGAAAACAATATTCACAGCCTGGCTTGCTCTTTTATAATGCATAGCTCTCATGGGATCCTCTGAGCAAAACAAGAAATAAGAGAAAAGAGAAAGAAAGCAGCCAGCTTGGCACTCATGCCTTTCCAAATATTGCTCCGGCCAAAGCATCAGGCAGCGATTGCACATTCATTGAAAACTGAGGAAATAATTGGAGGGGTATGGCCACATCATCAACCCTCGACATGTCTCTCTTGGTGCAAGCCCTTTCCTCAAGCATCACCCTCAAAATCACACAAACAGGTGTCTAAATTACAGGCTTACTCTGCAACAGTGTGTGGCATCACTTGCTCAGTGAAAGCCAGTAGTACAGAGAGCTATACAGATCGCAAACCTAACCAAAAATCACCAGCTCAAATGGAAGGCGCAACTTCCTTGGAAAGCGCAGAATTGGCTCCCTGCGATTGCAACTGTCCAGTTGCAGGTGCTCCCACATTGTAGCTGTCCCCACTGCTGTTGCTTGCCGCTGGTGCACCCTTGCCAAGCTCTGTCCTCTGCCAAGCAGACAGAGTGGCAAGCACAGCAAGCCCTCGCAAGCAGCTGCCTTCCTCATCAAGTTGGGCCTCTGTACCTCTGCATACTAAATGGTGGAGCATTGGGTGCCTGCATGGGCAAAACAATCAGTGTACTTACTCTCACAAGCAGCCAAGGTCTGTGACACCGAATTGATGCAAGCAAGTATGCATGCATGCTGAGGCCATCGTCCAGGGCTTGGGTCTGCATTGCTAACGATTGCCAACATTCTCAACTGCGCGGCATCCCTATGGAACAAGGTGGCGTGTTCCTTGGGTATAATTGAGAATTCTGTATGCCAAGGGGAGGGGAGAGTGCATGTGCAAAGGGGTATGCTTGCTTGCAAGGAGCTTCAGAGCCTAAGCGTTCCCACCCCAAACAGACTACAGCTTCATTCTGGCTGTTGCACTACCAAAGGCAGACCTCATACCTGTGCTCAAGCTCTGAGGTGAAAGCAGGCCATGCCTCCATTGCAGCCCTCAGTAGGGCTTGCCTCCCCCTCAATGCCGCCCAAACTGGCTGCAGCTCCCATCCAGACGTGGTGGATCTATTTTGCGAAACTGCTACATACGAGGCTGCCTGCGAGGTACAGGAGTTGCGGCAATCCTGAGCAGAGGTTGCATTGGTCATAAGCATTGGATTAGATCATGGAAGGGTTAGATCATAAGCAGGGTTGATAGCTCATACGCATTGGACATAAGCATCAATCTAAAGAAACTGCAGTGCACTCAAAATTGGCGAACAGGGTGAGTTGATGAGCAGGTTGGGCTGTGCAGGTAATTCTGGGCCCCACTTGTTGCCATGGAGGCATTACTGTGTGTACTGTAGAGCAGGGGTACCTGAACATGAACATGCACTAAGCCCGCCCTGGATGAGAAGTAACCTTGGCGACAGTATTTTGGGTGTCAAGGGGTGTCAAGGGATGAAATGGCCTGCAAAGTGCTCAGGGATGAGTTGAGGCAGGAGCGAACACCACCAGGGAACAACAGTCCTATGCTCTCCATCACCCTCTGCATGTTCACCCGCTCACGCTCGCTACCAGCGCTGCTCCTATCTCACAGGCTCCCTTTCCACATTCTGATTAATGCATGGCCTTGCACCCACCGTGAGCCTGTGATTTGTGCACGACCTTGCATTCGTTGTGAGCCCATGACTCTTACACGGCCTTGCACCCACCGTGATCCATGCTGAAATCCCAGGATGGACTTTAGCAAGTCGCAGCGGCTGTGATTGCATGCGGTCAAACTCTCTGTAAGCGGCAGTGAAGCTGTATGGATGTGCAGCTGACATGACCTGCATCCAACAGAAGAAAAAAAGCCTGTCAAGCATTGCAGATGTTGGTTGCAATTTTTGTTTAACACTTGCAGCATAAGCAAGTCGACGCATTCAGAGGAGGTATGATGCTTAAGCCTTCATTTCCTGCCTGCCTTATATCCAGGAGCAAGATCCAGATATTCAGTTTGTAGTTATAAGGCTGCAAATGAGGCTCGTAAAGGCAGTACCGTACATAATGTGGATCATCCCGCACCCCTTTAAAAAGTAGTTTTTGTGAACCCCACCTTAATCCCGCACTCCCCTCAGTATTTTTTGGGGGTGTCCCACATGTTCCTGCGGGAGCTATTTGCTCCTTTGCCCTATAATACTTAAAAGCTGTGAAAGAAGCATTGTGTCTTACAGGCTGCACACTACTCCTGCATCCCCTGCATTCCCTGCATCTCCTTCATGTGAAGACCTGCAAGATACACAGTTCCCTAGGAAGGCTGCTATTCAAAAGCCCATGAAAGTCCAGCAGCGCACACTGCCTCTACAGTGAAGACTGCTCATTGCAAACAATCCCTCACATTGTTGGATTAAGCCCCTTTTCAAAAAGGATGAAGTCTGCACTCATTGCTCCTACAAGTGATTGCACTCAGTACTGTGCTAGTGCTCCGAAAACTGACAACCAGAAGGACCATATTTTCTGCCTGCTCAACATGCCGTTAAACAGGGCTACATAAGTGCCCGTACGACGCTGCTGCATCTGCTGGTTGAGCTGACAGCAAGCTCTCTAGCATTCTGCTGCTGCCACTCCACAGGTGAGGAGGCTCCTCAATTGGGCTCAGAGAGCTTCCCATTCCTAGCTGTTGAAGTCCCTTTGGCGCTCTAGGCCGTCATTTTTATCCATACCTGTTTAATTAAACTTCAATTTTACGCACATTCCCGCATGCTCAAAAGTAATTGTTTCCTGGTCCACAATCATCCCACACCCCTCGAAAACACCATGTTTGCGGGATGTCACATATTATGCACGGTATAACAGAAGTTTCTGGGCTTCACATTCCCGTCAATCCTGCTCAGGTATGGATGAAGTGCTAGACCCTTGGTCATTTCTCACATCATCCCATACTTGGAGCATAGTTCTCCAACATACCATTGAGCAACGAGACAAGATGAAGATGGATGCATTTGCAGCAGAGAGGAACACACACAGACAGGAACATCATGAGGAAAGTCAGCTGACCCAAGCATCACTCCTCAGAGCCAATAGTACCCACTGGAATAAGGGTGCAGACATCTGATTACAGGCCTGGACATTGTTGTCCTTTTGCATTCATTGCAAGTTCAAATAACAGTACCTGCTTGGCATGAGGGCGCAACAAAAGACCTTAAGTGGCCTTTACCACACACAGATTTAAGCACACACAACAACACACACACACACACACGATATGTGTGTATGCCATTGCCAAGCACATAACCCAGCACCTCACTCCTCCGCACCTCTAGAAGCGAGTGATAAGGCAGGTCAGGGTCAGTGCCCACTGCCAATTCCAGAGACAGCAGCTGGTGCACCACCTCTTGCCACTGCCCCACGCACAACCCTCCTGCCAACTGCAACAGCGGATCATACTTGCTGCGAACGCTTGAATTCTGCGCACGGATTTGTGCAGAGGACCAATCGGCGGGTGTGGGCGCAAGGACTGTCTCCAATGCCGCCTCAGTATTCTCATACCGAATGCGTTTTTTTGATGCCTCCTGCTGCTGCTGCTCCCTGTCTGCCAGCCGCTGCAAAGCTGCTGCACGCCGCGCAGCAAGGTCTTGGAGGGCTGCCTCACGCCGCGCAGCAAGGTCTTGGAGGGCTGCCTCACGCCGGGCAGCAAGGTCTTGGAGGGTGATCTCACGGCGTGCAGCGAGTTCCTGGAGGGTGCTCTCGCGGCGTGCAGCAAGATTCTGGAGGGCACTCTCACGACGGGCGTCAAAGTCCTGGAGGGCGCTCTCGCGGCGTGCAGCAAGGTCCTGCAGGACTGCCTCACGACGAGCATCAAAGTCCTGGAGGACTGCCTCACGGCGTGCAGCAAGCTCCTGGAGGGCTGCTTCACGGCGGGCAGCAAGCTCCTGGAGGGCTGCCTCGCGCCGAGCAGCGAGCGCATCTCTTGCAGCCACCGCCAGCGCTTGAGCAGCCATGACCGCTTGCTGCGCAACTGCTCCTTGGAACACAGCAATCGCAGCCACCTCTTGCGCATACATCCATGCCTGCATAGCCAGCTCTTCCTTTGCAGCTGAGGCCTCTTCCTCAGCAGCCAAGCGAGCCTGTCGTGCCCACGCTTGTGCTTCTGCTAACTCCCGCTCCCTCCGCTCTGCATCAAGCGCCGCCCGCTCCTGCTCCTCCAATGCACGTGCAGCCGCTGCTGCTGCCCTCTCCGCGGCGCGCTGCATCTCCGCCTCAGCTTCTGCAGCTGCCTGCGCTTGGGCCGCCAGCACTGCGCGCTGCGCAGCCACAGCTTGTACAGCTGCTTCAGCTTCCCGCGCCGCCTGCTCCTGCGCATGCTGCGCTTCCAACGCTGCTTGCACTGCCCGCCGCGCTTCCTCTTCTGCCAGCGCCTCTGCTTGCACCCTGGCGGCTGCCTCCCTTTCCCTCCGCGCTTCTGCCTCGGCCATCGCCGCCCTGGCCCTCTCCTCGTTCTTGATGGCCTGCACCCGCTGCTCCTCCTTCTCCACAGCCTCCCGCGCGCTCCATGCCGCCCTGCGCTGTACCCACTCTGCCTCAAGCTGCTGCCGGTACGCCTGCTGCCGCTGCAGCACCGCCACCTGCACCTCTGCCTGCCGCTGCTCTTCAGCGACCGCGGCTGCTGTCTCCGTGGCGGTCCTGGCCATCTGCTCCTCCAACGCTGCAGCCTGGGCGCGCAGTGCTTGTGCCTGCAGCGTCAGCATATCCAGTGCCTCTTGCTTTTCTGCAAGCTCTGCCTCCAGCGCTGCCGCTGCCTGCCCGTCTGCCTCCTTTTGGCGCGCCACTGAGCAGACCCACGCTTGCAGGCCCTCTTGCTTCACAGCGTCGGCAGCAGCTTGGACCCTGCGAGTGATGGCAGCCTCCTGCTCTTGGATGGTAGGCGTGCCGTTTGGCATGGCCTCCAGTGTTGGTTTTGTCATTGCTGGATCCGCTGAGATGGGGGAATCCAGGGAAGGCGTTGCTGCTGCTTTAGCTGCTGCCTCTGCAGCTTTTGCCGTCACATCGCCAGCACGGGATCCCGTAGAAATAGAGATGCTGGGGACCGACTCCTGAGGTGGTGTGGACGCAGGGGCAAGCTCAGATGCCGCTCCATCGACTGCCATGCTAGCGGGACTGTCCATTGACTGCAGGGGAGGAGACATTGAACAGCCTGGGCTGAGGCTGAGACCAGCCGGTGCAGGGGAAAATTGGGATGTGCGCAAGAAGCAAACTGGTTGGGATGGCAGGACCAGGATGCTTGCATGAGTGCGTATGCTGGCCGGCATGGGGTAAGGTTGGAGGGGAGGGTCGAGCCACTTTGCATTTGTGCGCACCTGCTGCTGCAGGTTCCTGTCCCTGGCCTCCACCTGCTGCGGCAGCTCAGTCATGAAGTCCACGAGCTGCGCAATGCCGCTGTACTTGCGGCCCTGCAACGCCCAGGGGTGAAGAGCAGAGTAAGAATACTACAGGCAGAGTGTGAACGAGCACAGGGCAAGACCACAAGGACAAGTGTATAATGAAACCAGTTTTCAAACGCGTGAGCAGGCGCTCACTGTGCCGAAATGTCACCTGCTGGGGTCAACCGACATTGAACACAGGCTCAGCCGCAGCACACTCCGCACTCCTGTTGACAGCTACGATCAGCAAACAACTTGAATGAAGCAGCATGACGGCATGCAGTTGTTTTGTGCATAGTTTGTACACCTACCTCCCAGTGTGGGTGCCCCTGCGGCAGGGAGACCGAAGGGTCTGACTCCTGAGCAGAGACAGCCTGAAGATTGATATTGATCTCTTGATTGCCATTACTGTCAGTGCTGCCGTCAAGCTCTGCACCCGACAAACTGCCATTCACACTGCTGCTGCTGCTGCTGCTGCTGCTGCTGCTGCTGCTGCTGCTGCTGTTGGTAACGTCTGCAATGCTATTGGGGATCATGGTGTTGGTGTCAAGCTCTCCAGCCTTGTCATCCATCACTCGTAGCACTTTATAGGCAAGGTCAATGGACGCCTGGATGGCTTCAGCAGCTTCCCACTGAGTGCCCCGCCTGATGATGGATGACCACTGCCGGATCTGCGTGGGCGCACGTCCCGTACAAGTCACACGTAAACACATACATGTTGATGCAGTTATGAAGGTGGACAAATGCACTTGACCTCAAGCACCGGCGACGCCACCATGCCCAGCCTGCGTAAGTATAATGCACTCAGCAAGGCAGGCTTCAGTGTTGAAGAAGTCCAGATCATCTTACAATCACACAGATTGCTGTCTGTTCATACTTCATCCCTCAAGAAACAGCACAGATTATCCGCATCCGCATCTGCATGGATCAAGATCCATGTCAGATAACACTATGACCAAACATGAGCACTGACATGCTGCTGTTTGGAGTGGCGGATCGCCCACGTGCGTGGGCGAAGCAGCCATTACATAGACGATCCAATTAGGATGGACAGCACCAGGATCCAGACGTCAACATTGAAAAAAAAGCAGCAGGACCCAGCCAGGGATCCAGCCATCAATTTCAATAAGGCAGCAGGATCCAGCCCTCGGTTTGGACAGAAAGCAGCGAGACCCAGCGAACGTGTTGAATGAAAAGCAGCAGGATCCAGCCACAGGAAATGCTACAGGCGGTGCTCATTACAGCTCATGTGTTCAGACGCTGAACACACTGGCTGTTTGCAGGAGTTCAAGCTTACATGCCTCACGCATATCTGGATGCGCTTGCGGATACATGCAGACACATGATCACGCGCGAACAAGGCCTTTGACTTGCAGCCCAGCCTGCACCTACCTCCTCCGCGAGCGTGTTATGGCCATCCTCCACCCATCTCACATCAGCCTTGCTGGCGAAGGCCGGTGCTGTCAGCTGAGCGTGGGTGAACACCAGGGAGCCGTCAGCACACAGCACAGGCACTAGCTTGGGTGCATCATCCGGCAGCACGTAGCCGCTGCCGCGCAGCTGCGCCCTGCTGGCCCACCTTGAGCTGCTGCTGCTGCTGCTACGGTTTGACTCCACAGCTGCTGCGATCAGCTGCCTCGCGTAGGCAGCCTTCCTCCCATCCTCCTCTGCAGCACTGCCACTCTCAACTGCGCGATCCGTTCCTTCAAACCCTACAGCGCCTGTGTCAGCACCGCTGCTGGGGCCTGCCGTCATCACGGCGGCTGTGCCTGCTGCCTCCCTGCCTGTCCCCATGCCACCCATGCGCACCCCACCTCCTGCTGCGGCCCGTCGCCCCTGTGATGACGGAGCCAGAGGCCTGCCGCCCTTCAGGAGCTGGCCAGCCCCTGCCATACGACCCTGAGCTGGGACAGCACTTGGGCCGTTTTCACTGATGCTGCTAATGCCATCCATGCTGCTGCTGCTGCTGCTGCCGTTGGCAAAGCGCTGCAGGAGAGGTTGGGCGCGGCTGGTGGCCTCACGCAGGGCCAGGGTGAGGGAGCTGAGGTCTTCAACGCTGTTGCTGCTCCCAAGGCTCCTGCTGCTGCTGCCACCACTGCTGTTGCTGCTGCTGATGATGTATTTTTTGTCGGCGCTGCGATCTGTTGATGATGCAGCGCCTCCACGCGGGGTGGTGGCAATGCGGGGGGCGAGCATCAACAAAAGCAGCAAGGGGGCTGCGGCAGACGCGAATGCAGCAATTCCCTGCATATGTGGTTGTCAAAAGTCGTTCTTTAAATAACGGCCTGCATGTGACTCTGCGGTAAGCTTGTGCAGCTGTCATACACCTTTCAAAAGGTGTGTGTCTCTGTGTCTGTATGCATTTATGTATGTGTGTGTTTGAGAGAGAGAGAGAGAGAGAGAGAGAGAGAGAGAGAGAGAGAAGCCCTGGAAGGTCTTCATCTTATGCCTTGCCATTTAATACTTCCAGAGCACCCCTTCAACTGCAGTTCCTCACCTTATATTTGGGCATTTCTGCTGTGATTGCCGCCATAGATGCAATCACAGGGTTAGTTGCTTCATGTCTCTGTGATTCTTTAATTTCAGTGTCCAGCTGCTCGTGCTGAGATTTGCGAGTGGCTTTTGAGCGCCTGCTCTGAGAAGCTATGCTGGTGGTACTTGCAGGAGCAGCCACGGAAGGTGTGGCTGAGGCATTTGCTCCAGGAACAGGAGAGGGCGCAGAACCACTTGCACAGAGGAAAGCAGCAAAGAGGCCAGATGCCACGACCACAGCCTGCATGTTTGTGCATGTTTGCTTGTGAAAATAAGGAATTGAGCCAAGAGGTGAGCATGTCACAAGAAGCGGGGAATAGTCAACATTTGCAGGTCTGGCAGTTCTTGCGCTTACTGTGGGGAGGAGGCTGTGCTGAGGCCCTGGAGGTCGCAAAGCCCTGAATGGATTCGGGGTGCCATGTGGGCCTCTGGAGGTCTGAAGATGGGAGGGCAAAACTGTTGTTTGGTCATGTTTAGCTTTTGAGCTAGCCTTCGTTGACTGTTAGTTTCTGGTGCCTTGGATGAATTTCCATGGTGTGTCTCACCTCCGCACTCTCCTGAGTAACTGCGTTACTCAGAGGGACCCCTTTTTTGTGTCTCAAACAGCGCCCTATCAAAGGAGCCCCGAGCACCTTGAGACATTGACATGATTGCTGTTGAGGCCTGAGATTGCTCTGCTGAGAAAGGAAACTTGGCCTGAGCAACATGCTTTGTTGTTACTGTGCTCGCGCCATGGAAACGTTTATATGGCCATTGTAGATTTATTGAATTTCCTGTGTGCTATGACCGTGTTTCCACTGGGCGGTCCGGAAAATTCCTCGGCGGACCGGGAAAATGAATTTCCCGGTAGATGAATTTCCCGGACCGGGGAATTTATATGCGGACCCCCCCCTTGCATATAAATTCAGGCGGACCGGGAAATTCACGGTGCGTTTCCAACACCCGGATTAATGATTAATTACGGAAATTTGGAAGGAATTAATCACTTTTCACGTTTCCAAAGCGTAATTAATTACCGGGATTAATTAATTAATTCTGAATTTTCATTAATCATCCTCAGGGGGGTGGATTAATGATTAATTCAGCGCAATTAATTCCTGATTAATCACAAAGGCGTGATTAATTGGAAATGCGAGTGTGATTAATTCCACGGTGATTAACGGTGCGTTTCCAACCACTTGTCATTAATTCACAATTAATTACATTAATTAATGACCATGAACTGGAAATTGCAGAATTAATTACATCTGCGTTTCCAACCCTTTTCGAGTGTAATTAATTCGCACAAATAATTTTTTTCTCACAGGGGCTTCAACCAAAAAGAGTCAATTGTTTTATAACAGCAGAGCACCTTGTTTTAAGTCAAAAAAGTTGGTAGGATGGATGACACAGACTCTATGAGCTTCTGGGGGTCCTCTCCAGACCCCCTGACTCAACCCCTGGAGTATGTGGAGTGGGCACTCCGTGATGCGTCTTCTTCATCTGATGAGGAAGAGGAGGACCCACAGGACCTTCTGCGCCGCCTCGCATTGCTGGAGGCACTCCCAAACACTCACATTCCTGCAGAACAGGAGAGACTGGAGAGAGCACAGGCAGGAGCTGTCATAGGTTTGAATCATGGAGTTTGACCAGCTGTCGCAGTGCCATGACCTCACCAGGATAAGCAAAATTGAACCCTGAAACGCCCTGTCCAGGGCTGGGGGTGTGAGGGTGCAGGGGCTGGCGGCCCCCTGCAGGGAAGACAGGGCTGCAGGCGTGGTGGGAGGCCTGCCTGCTGGTGCTATGTGGGTCAGAGGGGTCTCCCCCCAGAAGTAGGCGCTGCATTTGTGGGAAAATAAATTTATCAGCAGGAGAAGCACTTTAAAAAAAGTACGACCCAATCTAAAAATTGACTGGTCAAACTTGAATTTCTGAATTAATGACGAGCAATTAATGATTAATAGACCCCCCCCCCTCCATTAAGAAAAATGCCGTAATTAATTACGTTTATTCATTAATGACGCTTAATTAATGACGCTTTGGAAACGTGATTTGTCATTAATTTATTTTTTGAATTAATGATTAATGATTAATTGCCCCTTTGGAAACGCACCGTAATCCATTGGTGATTAATTCGTGCGATTAATTATGAATTAATTACAAAGTGTTGGAAATGCACCGTCAAATGCCTCCAGAAGACCCCAAATGCTTTGGAAAACTTTGAAATAACTTAAGTCACCATTGTAAACACGTCTAATGGCTCTCAAGCGGCAAGGGGATTTCCCGGTACGATGTCCACTGGAAACAACTGACCGGGAAATTATTTTCCCGGTAGACCGGAGAATTGAATCACGGACCGGGAAATTGTTTTTGAATTTCCCGGACAGGGCCCAGTGGAAACGCGGTCTATTTACGTAGTGGCGACATCTCGTCATTTTTTGTCTGTAAACCAAACGGGTGTCAAAGATATTTTTCCTGTTTCCATGATGCGCTCTGCTGTTGCCCTTGTCAAGGTGTGTGGGATGCACCCTTCATTTCATGAACAAATGCTGTGACTTGTAGAGCACACACACATGCCCGGGCAGGCGCACGCGCTTACACACACACACACACACACACACACGCACACATACACACACAGACACACACACACACACACACACACACACACACACACACACACACACACACACACACACACAGACACACACGCACACACGCACTCGCGCACGCACGCATGTTTCACACGTTTCACACGCATGTTTCACACACACACACACACACACACACACACACACACACACACACACACACACACACACACACACACACACACACACACACACGTACGGCCACAATTACAAACACTTTGCAAGCAGAGACGGGCATACATGGGCACAGGATCTCTGCAATGCATGCTTTCACACCCACGTGCCAGCACAACAGCTAGCATTGACCCATACCCTGGTCTGCACTATCGCAGGTGGCAGCATCATCCCAGCAAACACTGACGGCTGTGACAGAGGCATTGCCCCTTCAACCCCAGCTTTTCTGCCAAACCCCTTGGGCCCATGTGCAGCGTCTCAGTAGCAACATTGCTGCAGGGAGCACAAGCAAAGCAGCAAGCTCTAGCCCTGTCACTATTGCTTCTCCAGCCGCAGCTAGTCAAGTCAAAAGCAGCCGGGCAGATGCTGCACCCTCATCTGCTCAACTGGGCTTCGTGGCTAGCAGGGAAGCGGCGCTTGCATCAGTGCCCACCTTGCCAAAATTTCTTGGGTTTGCAGGCAAGTGAATGGCACGGGGCTCCCATAATAAGTTGAGAGAAGCTGAGAGAAGGAATTATGAACACCTCATTTGCTTGATCCATGCCCTGAGGTTTCATCTTGGCGTCCCTTATTTATAACAAATAAGGACAAGCAGCCTGTTGAGCTCTCTCTCTCTCTCTCTCTCTCTCTCTCTCTATACATATATATATGTAATCTTCTCGCTCTCTCTTCTCTCGCTCGTGCAACTGCTGTGCTTTCCTGCTGTCGCCTTCTCAGCATACCCTGCTGTCCTCTTTATCTTTTTTTGCATCCCCCCTCCTTGCAGGCACCATTCCTGGCCTTGTCTCCCTATTCCGTTAAGGCACTGAAGCTGCTGTGCTTTCCTACTGCCACCTACTCAGCATAATCCGCTGACCTCTCTTTTCTTTTCAAACACCCCCCTGCAGGTGCCATTCCATTCCTGGCCTTGTCTCCCTATTCTGTCGAGGCACTGCAGATGGGCTCTTGGGTGGACAAGGCTGCCCATGCACAAGTCGTCTATGGTAAGCAAGAGCAGTCAACACACAGTCCAGAGTGTCAGCGGGCAACAGCAGCACTCGGCAAGGGTTGTATGTTCAATTCGCTAGGAGCAGATCCCATGAGGAAGGGAAGTGGGAAATTCTTCTTTGACCTGTTACGTTCGCCTTCATTGATCATGTTTTGTTGAGCTTCGCCTTGTCCTTTCCCATGGTCTTCCATCTCGATGTTGCACCGTTGCACCTAGGCATAAAGAGTTCCCCTTGTCGGCTTTTTAATCCTGATAAATGGGGGGTGCCTACAAGACCTTTCCTAGAGACAATTTGTCACACATGCAGAACGTTCAATGGAAGTTAAGCCTCTGGAACTGATGCCAGGCTAGCTATCAGGTGTTTCTCCCAGTATGAAGTGCTGACGCTGGATGTGAATCATTGAATTTGTGTAATTGAAAATGTTTGGGTTCATTTTCAGGCTCGAGACAATAGTTATAAATAGCCTGATGTGCGCTGCAGCACCCATGAGCCAGTTGATACTTCAACGTTGTATGTTCCATGGACATCTGGCGTTCAATCCATTGCATAGAAGTAGTAGCTCGGATTCTGCACAAGCACACTTGGGCTCTACACCCTTTCTGCGGGAGCAGAGAAGGCGTACCACTAGCCATCTCTCTCCTCGCAGGCCTGCTCTCCCTATAGCTTGTTGCTCACTCTTCTTATGGCTTGCTGCCCAAAATCTCCTCGTGGCTTTATGCTGCTCACTTCCTGCGGCACCTGTTTCTGCTGCTTATGGCTCACGCGTTTATGCTCATGAGCCCATTGCTCGTGCACAGGCGCCATCATCTGCACCTTCCTAGGGGCTGTTCACTGGGGATCTGCGATGTCCACAATGTCTGTGGCCAAGAGTGAGTTGCTCGCTGAGTGTAGATGCGAGGTCCTGTTTATGGTTCATGCTACCAATCAAGTACTGCGTTCTAACGACTGCTCGTACAAAGCGGGCCTGGTGACTCCTGAAAGCAAGCAGAGCATAGGGAAACATCCACCTCAAGGAGCGCGGTAGCATAAGAGTGTTGCATGCCTGCAGCCGCTGATGCTGACAGAAGCTTGCCGTTCCATCAGCCCTTCATGCTCCCAAAGCAGCCGGCCATGAGGTCCAGGCTGAGGTGTTGTGTGCATGCAACCTGCTGATGAATGTGCTAGTGCGGCTGATGAGGCCGCTGCTCTCAGCACGCTTTCCTGACCATTGCCAAAAACGCTGAATCCAGCCTAAACCAAGGAATGCTGCCAGATTTTGACCCAGACCAGGCATGTCTGGCCTGTCAGCCTGCAAGGCCAAAATCATTTAAGACTGTCATATGCAAAAGACGCTGAATGAGGAGGTACATGGTTGGCCCAAAGCGAGGGTGGGCCAGGAGGGCTGAGCTGATGGATTCAGCTGTTGCAGCTGTGTCATGGCCTGGCAAATCCTTGAACAAGACCTATAGGCGTGTTGTGGCAGTGGATTCAAAGATAGTTTCTGTGTCATAAGTCGGTGTTGACCGGGCAAAGTATGGCAGTGCCTGGTGCAAGCAATCCAACTTCCTTTGCCAGGCACACAAGTGGCAGGACTGGAGGGCAGTGGACGAGCTGCATGGGGTCAGGGTTGGCCGACTCCGTATAGATACGCCGTACATGTCAGCTTCTTGGCAGGGGAAATACAATGCATACGGCGTATGTGTATGGGATTGGCCAAGCCTAGGTATGGTCCATCATGCCCTGCTCTGTGTACACGCCCATACACTCCACTTACACTCACTTGTGCGCAGGTGGTAAGGCTGCTGCAGCAATGAACGAGCGCTACATGTGGTCCATTGTGCCCTCCCTTGCTGCATGGCCCATCGTGTTCATGGAGCTGGGGCCTGGGAGCCTTGCAGCTGCACTCTTGCTGGTGCGCGCATTGTTTGCAGCTTCCTGTTTCCTGCGTAGTTGGTTTAATGACCACACTATATGAAATAAAAGCAAAAACAAGAGAAGGTTAAGTAAGAGGAAGCCTCTGTTTAAACTGAGCTTCTTGTTGCAGAAGTGTTGTTGCCCAGGCTCTGATTAGTTTACAGGCCAGAAATCCAGCGGCCATCGCAAGACCCCTTGAACGACACACATGGTGCTTCTCAAGGCTGCTTAGAGCGAAATGAAGCCCCCCCTCTCAAGCCACTCCAGAATAAGTTGCTGGGAATGTGGGGATGCTTTGGTGTGAAGATATCAACTCCAGGTAGCACTTTGCACGTATTTGAGCGCGGCAATGCCATTCTAGTCACACCATGACTTGCGCTTGGCCCTCTTTCTTTTACCCACAGCACACATTTTTTCTTTGCCAACCTGCAGGGAATCTGCTACTTATCAGATAGGAGCTACGCGAGGCTGGGCTCGTTGCCGCCCTGGTAAGCGCCTGAGCTGACCCTGGCCCTCTTCCAAACTCCCCCACTACCTTGAGATCTTAATTTAAGTGCCCTTGTCTCTTCTGGGCTTACAGCGCTGTGGTTTGGATTCCCTCGAGACAAAATGAGATGAAGGGGGCAGCAGGACGATGCTCGCATTGGCGAAAACGGACACCTCTCCCCTGCTAGCTTGATATTTTTTCATCTTCCAAATGTCACGCCTTGTAAAGCTTGTGTAGGGCTCCTTTCATTCAAGCTCCACCTTCAGGCAAACATTGTATGCAAGATTGTGCCCACAGGTACATGACACTGAGAGGATGGCTTACCCTGCTGGCCGTGATGGGATGCTTGAGCACAACAGCTTATTACCTCGGTAAGTAAAGCAGGCCTTGTTCTCTGAGCTGCATAGTTTGTCTGCCAGAGTGCATTGGCAGATCCAACTAGCCCTGATTCTAGGAGGCTCCAGAGGCAAAGGTGGGAAATTTCAGTATCTGATATGGTGCTCAAGATTGCGCCGTGTCACTACACACACCTCTTTCTTCTCTCTCTCTCTCTCTCTCTCTCTCTCTCTCTCTCTCTCTCTCTCTCTCTCTCTCTCCATATAAATATATACATATATATATGTATATATTATTTCTTCAACATCCCTTGCCAAAACGGCAAATTTGCAAGCGAGCCTTGGACGTATCCAGCAAGTTGATAAAGCATCTCCTTCTGCACTGACTTTATGAATTCCTACGTTATTGGGGTTTAACAGTTGACAAAATGTCAAGTTTCAGATAGTCATGTATCTTTCCATCTGTTTGATTATGCAAACCAAACTGGTCAGTGTTGCTGCTGAATTGCCCTGCATGTGTCATTTTCCTTTCCTTGTTCGAACTTGCATGAATGTTTCTCATGATTCATGCTTGTGCAGGTAAAGACATTAAGCGGGCTGAAGAAAAAATCAAGGAGGAGGATGAAAGAGAGGCGGCCGCAGCGGCAGAAGCGCAGGCCAAGGCTGCAGCACTGCTAGTGGAACAAGCAGCACCTGTAGTAGAGCGAGCGGTGCCAAAGAGAAAAAAGGGGTGGCTGTGGTAGGACCATAGACCCTTGGTTTCTATGACCTTCTTTTCTTTTCTTTTTTTTTCTCTACAAGCATACTCTATTGCTAAAGAAAGAAAAGAAAAACTACGTAGGCAGAGGAAACTCTCCCTACATCAATTAAGGAAAAGGAGACACATTGGCTCAGAAGAGCCGTGAGTCCCCTCCACCACGAAGCTACAAAAAGAAGACTCTAATGGGGATCTGGAGGGTTATTGGAAGCACCCGGCTCCATAACCAGGCTGCAAGAAGTATTCTTGTTTTCAATAGCACGCCTAGTGGTAACAAGCTTGTTGGCATACATGACAGAATGGGCATGCGAGCAAGTTTATTGGCGCGTTGGTGGTCAAGTCCCAGTTGTTTAAACTGGTTAAGGGTGTGCTCAGTGTAGCAGGTCCCACCAACACCCAAAAGGATGGTGTGAAGAATCACAACTATTGCATTAATGAGGTCTGCACGCTGCCGCTGTGCCGCCTCCAACTGTTGTCCAGGCCTCGTGTCTTCACAGTACTTGATTTCAATCAAGTGCACATGCCGCTGGTTTACATTCAGTTGGTAGGGTTGCCTCACACGGTTGGCTGTTGTGGCCCTCAGTGTGGGGTTGTGTCTGCTGCGTAACGCATGATGGTGTGAGCAGGAGGTAGAAGGAAAAGAAGTGGGTTTGGCTTGATAGGGAGTAATCAGTATAGCATCAGGACGGCTGGAGGTGAGTCTAGATCTCTTTGAAAAATTTCTTGGAGAGAGGTAAGGGGGTCACGGTATACGGTATAATTCTGTTTGATGCATGTGCAGGGATTTGAAGGTTGCTGACTGCTCCAGGCTTATGTTTTATTGATTTTGGGAAAGTTACGGAGGCGGAGGACATTCTCCCTAAAGAAACAAAGAAAAAACTACATAGACAGAGGAAAATCTCCTTACATCAATTGAGGAAAAGACACGTTGGCTCAAAAAAAGCCATAAATCCCCTCCACCGCAAAGCACTTTGAAGCAAGACCGAAAAAGGCTAGTGTGGATCTGGAGGGTCGCTCGAAGCACTTGGCTCCAGAACTTGGCTGTGTGGAGTATTTTAGTTTTCAATTGCGCGCCTAGTGCTAAAAAATCTGTGGCACACTACAAGTTTACGGCATGTACATGGAGTCTGCGTGCAAGCTTGCTAGCCTTACTGAGCTCGTTGGTGGTTGAGGCCTAATTTTTCAAATTGATGTATGGTGTATTTATTATAACAAGTCCCTCCAACACCCAGAAAGGATGGTATGTAATGTCACAGCATTTCCATTGGAAAGTTACAATTGGTTACAATGGGGTTTGACCTTCAGCCAGGTAGTTTGGCTGCTCGGTCTGCTCAACTGTTCCAACTGCACAAAAAATATCCATGAGATCGGAAATAAAACGATGTCTTAGCCAGTTAAAATGTATCCATAAGCATGGGCACTAAAAAAAGCTTTGTGCTTTGCTGAAAAAGGAATGAAGAAACAATCTGAGAACTCACTTGATGCAGCAAGAACGGATGCGTTGCAGATAAACCCTGGAAGAAAGGTTGAAAAAGCATGCAATAGTCACAGTGAAAAGAACAAACTTGTGCATCAGTACAGTTAAAAAGGACGTCTGCTTCAGCTTGAATTGTATTGCAAGAACACCTGTCACATACACACAGAGGTTCCATCCTGCCAAGAAAAGAAGAACCACGTAGGCAGAGGAATCCCTCCCTACATCAATTAAGGAAAAGGAAACATATTGGCTCAGAGGATCCGTGAGTCCCCTCCACCATAAACTGCAAAACAGAGCTAATGGGGATCTGGAGGGTTACTGGAAACACCCGGCTCCCATAACCTGGCTGTGAGAAATACATTTTTTTCCAATGCATTCTGCATGCAACAGCAAAACCTCACACCGGCAGTGGTGGAGTAGCAGCAGCATTGGAACTGGCTTGTGGCGTGGGTGCATGCACGGGCACCAAGAGGAAGCTGGTGCAGGAGTGGTTCCCGGAATCCCGGAAGTTGGCGTGGTGGAGACGGTGCTCAAAGGTGGGGTGCATCTCTGCTTGGGTCTGCATAATTGCGTGCTCACCTCCTGGCTACAGCTGGCCTCTGTGCAAGAAGGGGGCCCATGCTGAGATGTTGGATGGCTTGCTCGGAGGCTAAGGGGTGGGTCTTGAGTTTGCTGGACAGGGCCTCTGACAGAAGTGTCATGGGCGTCCTAGGTGGAGACCAGCTTGCTGGAGTAGAATTCTGTGCTTCTTTTTATCTTGGTCCCAACTGGTGGGACTTTCCCTCAGTTTCAGCGCTGTCTGTTGGGTCCTTCCTTAGTGCACACTGGCTGTGTCCAGTGTCGACTGTCCTTTTCCTTCTGTTTTCATTAGCACGCCTAGTGGTAACAAGCTCATGCATACTGAACAGAGTGGGCCAAACAGCCAATTTGACTTTCAAAGAACGAGCACAAAGCTGGAACCTGCTCATGCCAACAAGCTTGTTACCGCTACACGTCGCGGTGCTATTAAAACTAGTTATACTTCTCGCAGCCAGGTTCTGGAGCCGGGTGCTTCCAATAACCCTCCAGATCCCCCTTTGCACTTCCAGCTGTGGAGGGGACTCAAGGCTCTCTGAGCAACTGTGTTTCCTTTTCCTTAATTGATGTGGGGAGAGTTTGCTATGCCTTCGTAGTTTTTCTTTTCTTCCTGCTCATGTTCCGCACAACTTGGGCAAATTCAGAAAAAGAGACAAAGGCAGGAGTGCACAGGTTTGGTGAGCTTACTTGCAAAAGTAGTAGCAAACCAAGCTTGCTAGGTAGTAAGTTGGTTGTCGTTTCAGCTGGGATCCACTGACTCAGCTTCTCATCGATCTCCTTGCCACCTGTACCTCAGGTCAGCAGTAAAATCATTCATGGAAATAGCACCTCCTGAACTCACAGCCTGCTCAAATATTCTAGAATCGTGCTGTCCTTGGAAGGATTGAAAGGAAAGAAAAGGAAAATAATAGGAAAAATACTTCGGAAGAGGAAAAGAAAAGAAATGTCTATGCAGGCCACAGGCCTGCATTGAGGAAAGGTCCCTTAACTAGCAAGCTAGCAAGGGCCTCACCAGAGGCGGAGGAATTTGTCCCTAAATCAATGAAGGAAAAGGATACACGTTGGCTCAAAAGGGCCCTAAGCCCCCTCCACCACAGAGCAGGAAAAAGAAGGGCTAGTGTGGATCTGGAGGGTTGCTAGAAGCACCCGGCTCCAAAATCTTGCTGTGAAAATTATGCTTAATTCTTATTATTTTATTTAATAGCACGCTTAGCGACTTAAATCAATTGTGCTGTCCAACACTTGTCATCCTTAGATTGTAATTTTAAATCTTCTCTCGGTCTGAACTTCGTGGTGGGGAGGTCAAACGGTCTGTGCACCAATGTGGCCCATTTTCCTTAATTGATGTAGGGAGGGTTTTCTCTGCCTGCGTAGTTTTTATCCTTTTCATATCAGCTTTCACAACACGGCGTGAAGTACTGCTATTCATACCAAGCATGCTGCTGCTGTAAATTTTGACTGCGGCCCTGAACCAGTAATACTGCAGTGTTTGGTGCCCACATTCTCTAAAAACAGACCAGTTAGTGGTGGTTTGCTCCACACCCAATGAACATGCAAGGTATTCAAATGCAAAGCACTAAAAAATGGTTTGCCAGTCTGCACGTAACCTGTACCCCACTCCTGACTTGCATACATACTAGCTGAAACTGCTGCGTAACGCATTATGTGAGGATGAGGACTCCTCATCCTCACATAACTTCGGAAGTGGGTGTGGCATGGTAGGAGGTAACCAATATAGCATCAGAATGGCTGGAGGTGAGTCTATAGTCCTTCACGGGAACTTTGAGGATAGGGGTATAATTATGATTGATGCAGTGCTGAATCTGCTTGTTGAAGGTCTGGAACTCCAGTCTTTCAGCTATCATCCTGCTCTCTTTCTCGTTGCTGGACCTGTCTTCGTTATCTGCCTGCCGTGCTTTTTTCCAGTCTGAATTTCCTGGTGGGGTGGTCATACGGTCGTTGAACCAATGTGGCCCTTTTTCCTGAATTGATGTTGGGGGTTCTTACTGCCTATGTGTTTTTCTCTTTTTTCTTGGCATGGTTGAATTTGAAAAAGAAACACGAGAAAGAGCATATCCAGCAAAATAGGCCAGTTCAACCAAGTTGGGCCCCTTTGGCACTTCCCTCATGTAAACATATTAACACACTTCACCAAATGAAGAGGCAGAGAAAATACTAGGAAGCGTACAGTGAGACGTGTTTTGCCCAGGTCTGAGAAGCACAAAGGAACAACTCTATATTTTCAAACCCATGGCTTTTCCCTGGGATTTTCCTCTTTGGCTGGTCAGTCCAGTAAGCCAAGCAGCCAAATTGCCTGGCTAAAGTTCAAATTTCATTGTAACAATTGGCATGCAGATTGGCATGGGTTATACAAAAAGGCTGGTCAAGATGGAAATATGCTACTGTTGATGGGAAAGGGGTATATGTTTGGGCGGGACACAGTACAATGCATGCCCCTCAATCATGAGCTTCTTTGCTTTCTTGATTGCTATGAAATCAACAAATTTGATGGCCATAACTACAGGTTAAATAACAGGCAAGCAGGTACAGCCATGTTCACTTTTCTTCCCATTTTCTTAAAGACCGAAGTTTCATCACTGCAAATTTTAAGTCTTACAACTTTTTACAGAGTTGTTCCCATTTTATTTCTTGTGAGAGAGTCACTTCAATTGATTGTACAAATTGTACAATCTTATACATTTATCCAACAGAGGGCGCACACAAACTAACATTTTTCATGCAACTGGTCATGGAATTGTCAGGTCGCTTCAAGATTGCACAGATCCCATGACAGCTTGCAGTAATAGCGGCTTATAGGGGAAGTCCAGTCTTCCAGTCATCTGTGGGACTGAGGACTGTCACTGGAACGGTTCCACAGGTCTATGCTTGTGGTCAGCAGCTGCATCTGGTATGCAGGCTTTAGTTGTGCTTGGCAGTTACTTGCTGGGCATGGTTTTCCTTCGTTGGAAGGCTGACAGTGCTGACTCTGCTTGTTGTAGAAGGTCTGGAACTTCAATCTACCAGCCATCATCCTGCTCTCCTTCTCGTTGCTGCACCTGTCTTCTTTCTCTGCCTGCCGTGCTTCTCTCAGTCTGAACTTCGTGGTGGGAAGGTCATGCGGTCTGTGCACCAATGTGGCCCCCTTTCCTTAACTGATGTGGGGAGTGTTTTCACTGCCTATGTAGTTTTTGTTTTTGTTTGTTTGCCAAGGAAGTCCAGCAGATCAAGTGCTTAAAGCAGATTTACACCTTGCAGATCAACCCTATGATAGGGACAAGTCCTGTTGGTCTGCGCATGTGTCTAACATGATTTGTTATCTTTTGTTTACAGTCCAAGCTTTGTGAGTTGAGCATTTTTTGACCAGGCCTGGTCACAGGCCTTTGCGTTTCCGCTTAGCTGCCCTTTTTGGCGGATAAGCCGATGTAACCTTACCCTTACTCTGCACATGTGCCTAATTCATTCAGTGGCATGCACTACAAATTGGCTGCATGCGCTCATCTGGCTCTTGAAAACGTATGAAAAGAAAAGCCTACGCAGGCCAAAGTCCGCGTGCATTAAGGGAAGGTCCCCTAACTGGAAAGCTAGCCATTCTGAGACGCCTCACCAGAAGGCCCTCTAAACCTACACTAGACACAGCCAGCCTAGGAGAGAGCCAGAAACAGATCTAATGGGGATCTGGAGGGTTGCTCGCCATGCTCCTGGACGGCTGGACTCACCTTCTCCCGTCCTCTGCCGCCGCGCGCCCAGCAACTCCCCCCCAGAAACCCCGTGAAAACAGAGAGCGTGTCTAGTGTTAATGATAATGGTTAATATCTTAATGGCATGGTCCCTGAGCTTGGATGCTAGTGATTTGGCTTTTTGTTTGGTAAGGCCCGGATCCATAAGAGGTGTGATTGTTTACTCATTGTAAATGGTTCCAGCCACCCCAATTAAGATGATGTGCAGAGCCACTTTGTTATTCCCGTTTGGATTCCTTGAGCTTCAGGTTATTAAGTCTAGTTATGGTGTGAGAATGTTGAGATCCTGCACATTCGAGAGTGATGAAAGGATTCGTGTCAGGGCATATTTTCAGTTCAACAAGGTGAATGTTCCTGTCCTGAGGAGGGATCTCGGAAGGATCAAGGTGGGCTTGTCTGCCTGGAATAGGGCGCACAAAGAGAGCATCAGGGCGGCTTTGGTGCCGGGCAGGGGAGCCAGTACCATTAGGGAAATCCCAGTTTGGAATAGCTCTTAAGATGTTTCCAGGGACTTGTATGCCCTGATCCAGGATTCTCTCATTTCTGCAGCCATCCATGCCAATAAGGGATGAGCCATACCGGCCTTTACTGAGGGCTTTCACACAGAGACTGAGGGCTTCATGGTGACTGTTGGTGTGCATGCCGCTCATTGTTGAGTTTGTACACCTGAGGAGTATGTGGTCAATGTGGTCCATATCATTGCAAAGAGGGCATCTTCCAGAACCGGAAGAAAAGTTGAAAGTGAAGGCATGTCTCTATGTGTACAGTGTACCTGTTCGGTACTTCATTATATTTATTTGCTGTTTCAGAGTAATCTTTGGATTCTGCCAGAAGGAGTTGCTGATCTCCTTGTTAGCAAGTCGAGAGATTGGGTTGTGTGCTTCAGTGTTTGCAGTGGTGGTGGGCGGTATGGTATCGTTAAGTTTCTGCCATCTCTGGTAGTGGTAACCAGAGATCAGCAACGCCAAGCTTGTGTTTCTTGTGCATATGTGCTTTAGATTTGCCATTCAGGTTGGTGAGGTAGTGGATTGAGAAAGTGTGGGAGCGGTGCACACCATCATTCTGTGCGCGAGAGGTCTTCAAAGAGAGCCAATAGAAATTGTGGAAGGGCTTCCTGGCATCTTGAAGCCTGAGTGCAATGTCTATGGTGTTTGAGAGGGCTGCGGTGCGTGCGCAGGCGTCAGCCCCCTCATTGCCAATGATGCCAGAGTGGGCTTTGTCTTTGTAGAAATGGGTAGGATAAGGGGGGTGTTCTAACAAATTTGATATAGCCTGGATGAGCTCTGCATGGAGGTGATTCCTCATCCGCATAGGATTAAGGGTTTGTTTAGAAATTTGGGAGAGGCAGGATGCACTATTGGAGGCAATGTCAGTTTGTCCTTTTTGGTGTGCCACAAAAATACCTGCTGGTTCTGCTCTGTTGATAATATTTGTAGGTCCACGGCCATTGGGTTTGACGTGCAGCTGCAAGTGTTGGGAGGTTGGACTAGTGTCCCTTCCCGGTTTGTAAACACCTGAACCAGAAAGTGGTGGGGAGTCATTGTCTTTGTGTTTAATTACACTGCCATCAGTGTAGGTGATTTCTCTCCAGTCCTTGATTTCAGGCGTGAACATCTTTTTGTAGTTCGCAGAGATAAAAGCTGCCCTAGCCTGAAAGCACTTGTGTGAACAGCTATGTGTGTCAGGGTGAAGTGATTGGAATTTCTTTTTCCAGGTGTTTGATGCTAGGTGTTGGTGGGTTCGCAGTGGCGTGGCAGGATTTGGACGATTCAGGGGTGGCCAGTCACCTTCTGATACATCTTGATTGAGGAGTTGGAACCAGTCTTTGTTTGCGTATGCTAAAACGTATGCTATCCCAGCAGGAATACATGCCAGCCAGATATGGGCCACTCCTTACTTACGGCAGGGTACAGAAATGGACAACCAGTTGCAGAAGTGGATCCTGAACGTTTTGCGGAACCTTATTGGAGTGAAATCCACAACACCATCTTGGAGCATTTTACGAGAATGTGGCATTGAACCTTTTCACTTCAATTGGTTTTGTGCCACTATGCGCTTCTACAACTCGCTTACTAAGTGCAACAGTCTCCTTCTCAAAAATGTTCTCCATGCTGACATCAGCCTTAGCTCCATGACTGACTCTTGTTGGACGTCCCACCTCTTATCTGCGCTGGATGGTTTGGCACAATCGGATCTGATGAAACATCAACTTATGGCTTGTGATCCTGTGAACCTCAGTCAATTTGTGGTGGACCTGAGATCTATACACCTGGGCTATTGGAACCAATTCACAGCCCCTGATCCAAGAGTAAGCAACAGTAAGCGGCTGACTTACCATCAATGGTGCACTCCCCCTGTCAGAAATGCGCATGCCATTCACCCACCTTATACAATGCCTAAATACATGTACTTGGATCTTTCCCATCATGTCCTTCGCAACACTGCCAGATTCAGGCTGCGGGTACACGCTCTCCGAGTTGAACAGGCTACTTGGTCCAATAGCACTTCTCCGGTCTGTGATATCTGTGATTCTGATGACATACAAGATGAAAAACACGTGCTGTTCAGATGTTCCAATCCCCAGGCCTACTCTCTCCGTCAAAAGTACGCCTCACTTTTCGAGCACAACTTTTCTTTTCTACACCTCCACGTCTCCCACAGGATGCCCTGTCTAGGCACCATTCACCATATGAATTCCCAGAATATCAATATTTTTCTAAACCAGGATAACAACAAACTTCCTTTTTTTCTTCATGACCTCATGTGTATTTATGAACAGGCTAGCAGTCAAACGTCTTGACTGAGGCCTTTTTTCCCTTGTAACCCTTGTAACCCTTGTGACATGCGCTATGAGAATATGCTTAAATGGAAAATGCTGAGTGCTTCCTTTGGAAATGGAAGCTTTACATGCAGAATTTTATTGGGGATTTGAGATACAGACACCAGAAGGTTTGGAGGGAAGCGGATGCCCTCAGTCCCGAGAGGTGAACAGGAAAGCAGTGACTTACCATTGTTGATGCGGAAAACCATTGAACCAAATGGCACACACTCCCTTCTATATCCCATCATATATATTTAAGGATTTGGATAAAAAAAGTCATGAGGAATGTGAGTAGGTTTAGGCTTCATGCACGCAGCTTGAAGGTTGAATCCTAAATGGCTGGGTGGTTCCAATATTTGTGTCGAGTGTGAGCGTGCTAGCGTCCAAGATGAAAAACATGCCCTCTTCTATTGCAATTGCTTTGAGGTGTGCGAGCTGCACACAGAAGATACAAGGGTCTCTTCATTTTTCCAGCCTTTGTGTTCGTCTACCTGGCTCTCAAACACTGACTTTATTCCTTTTTTGGCGAGCTTTCACATTATAAATGATCCCGGGATCAATGCTTTCCTAAATCAAGATGGCTTACTTTCCCAGTGAACATGGAGCATTGCTTGGGTATTTGAAACAAATGCTTACTAACAATACGCTGCAGGACATTGTTCATCAAATGTTAGGAGTATTTACCTGATCCAACAACTTTAAGCCTTAAAGAATCATCTACCTCGTGCTTTTATACACACAGAGAGAAGTTTGGTTTGGTCTGGTTACAGGCACCTTTTTGCTTCAGCTAAGCTGCCCTTGTAGGCAGGTACAGCTATGTAACCCTATCCTTTTTTAAACACACCGTGTGACACTGCAACAAACATGATTTTGTTATCGTTTCTTTCAAACCAAGTTTCTGAGTTGAGCATGTTTTGGCCAAATCTGGTTACAGGCCTTAGTGTCTCTGCTCAGCTGCCCTTGTAGGGATGTTGGCACAGACGAATATAGTGACGTAACCTTACCTCACCTAAATCAAGCCTCGTATAGATTTTTAAAGTTTTTGTCAGAATGTTCCACCAGCAGCCGATCAGCCAGAGTCTCAGATTGTAGGTTAACCCTTGTAACTCTTGTAGATAGTTTTATGAACTTGACAGTCAGAACAGTCCATCTGCCTTGAGCAGGATCTGTGAAGCCTACACTTGTGAGCATAGAATATGTCAAGACAAGACAATTAATATTTTTTACATTAATTGAGAGCAAACTGAAGTGCAGATTCGTTCAATGAATCATTCAAGAAAATTGCCAACTTCAAACTGGAGAGAAAAAAAGGTGCATATCATGCTGGAATGGTCTCAGAAACAGTTTCTTGCCTGAGAAATTATTCAAAGAGCAAGGCAAACGTTGGATAGAGGGGGAGCTGCAGGCAATCTTGTATTTCTGTGTCTTTTAATGTTTCCAACTAAATCAGGTTGGAGAAAAAATCACATGCGACACGCTCGTCAGAACCAATCTGTCATCTATGCTGGAAAGATCAAGTTTGAAGGCCAGTGCAATCACATCATGAGGTCCCGTCAACTAGATATAGGCTCATTCTGTCCAGCTTGCTGGTACTGCTTGATTCCTCAAGCGGAGCCCAATTACAGCAGACTTTTTGCAAGCAGAAGATTGAACAAAACATGGCACAAATTCTAGTGAATGAGACCCATCTTCCTCTTCATCATGTCCTTGTAGCTACGGATATCCCCCTGCCACTTCTCCACCTTGTTGTTGTCGCACAGCCAGATCTCGTTGGCTACTTGGTCAATGAGGCGGAAGTCGTGACTCACCAGCACCATACCTCCATTAAAGCGCTTGATGGCATCAGCTAAGGAGTCAATGGCCTCCAGGTCAAGATGGTTGGTGGGCTGCAGGTGGATGCAAGCAGGAACAGAGGAATTAGGAAAGTAAGCTACGTATGCAGGGAAACCTCTCCCTACATCAATTAAGGAAAAGGAGACACACTGGCTCAAGTGAGCTGCAAGTCCCCTCCACCACAAATCCACCACAGAGAAATTTGACGAGCTGCTGCTCTATGGCAATAGCCAAGGACACGCTTGCCGATAGATTGACAAACCTGGCAAGCTTGCAGAGCCCAAAAAGCAAACAAAGAGAGAAGAGCCAGGAAACATTGCACAATCTTAGGATGAAAGGATGCTTGTTTGCATCTCAGGGAAAGGAAAGGGACACACTGTCGATTGCCAGCTGCGTGCACACAGAGAAAGACAAGCTTATCTCATCCCCACTGATGCCCCCGGTCTAAATCCATACAGAATTTGCAACCAGTTCGCATTTCATCAGATCTCCAATCCATCCACTGCACCACACATTTCTGAGCATCTCCGATATCCAGGGGGCAAGTGCGGGTACAAAGGCACAGCGTGTTTCCTCCATACCTCATCTAGCAACAGAAGGTTGGGCTTCTTTAGGCACATGGTTGCAAACACGACTCGTGACTTCTGGCCGTCAGACAGTTGTTTAATGGGGCTGGTCTGCATCTTGCCGCTGACACCAAATCGTCCCAGGAAGGCACGCCACTGGTCTGCATCGCGCACGAAGCCGGAGGCTGGGTCGTTGGGGTAAGTGGCCTGCATGACAAAAAACATAATAAGATGATGATGATGATTAGCAGACTGAAGTGGCAATGGATGCAGGCATTATTATCGTTGGCAAAACAAAACAAATGAAAAATGATTTTCCTTGATGGCGCTTCTAGTCCACTCCTGCAAGCCGTGCTTTAAGGTGGAATTCATTCCAAAAAATGAAACCTCTGCAGCCTGCGGATAACCTTTCTAAGAGAGGTACTCAGTCTGTGAAACGGGCTTGTTTTGAAGCCCATGCACGAGAGCAGGCATTCCAGGGAAACAGCTGAGAAAGCGCTTCGAGCCCCCCTCGCCTCACAAAACTACATCACCCACCATGAAGTACTCCAGCACAGTCTTGTTGGGGTCCAAGACTTCTGTGCTGTGTTGGTGGTAGCGGGCTATGCACAAATGGCTGTGGCGGCCGACTGTGCCCTCTGTGGGCTCCAACTCTCCAATCATCAGTTTCAACAAGGTGCTCTTGCCTGGACAGAGAAGAAACATACCAGAGTGGTTGAAGCAACTATGCTCTCATGTATAAGCGGCGGAAGTGATTTAAAGGAAGAGAGAATGCATCATTGTTAAGAGGGCAGCAAGGAGGCAGTACAGCTCCAAGGCTGCAATAATGGGAATTAATTGGAGAATGCAGAATACAATGCTGATGGATCATGTCCAAGAAGTGCACAAACAGGTTGGCTGAACCGACTACTTTAAAGGCATTGCCCTCACCTGCTCCATTGGGTCCCACAAGGGCAATGCGTGAGTCACAGTCCACGCCCAGCTCCAGATTTCTGTACAAGAAGTGATCTGGCCTGCTAGGGTATGCAAAGCTCACCTGCGCAGGCAGGCATGCAAAGGAAAATACGTTCACAATTGACAGAGGCATGCGGCACATACATGCTGCCGAGGGGAAGCAAGGCAGGCAACGAGCTTGTCAGGCTCTGCTCTAAATAGAGCAGAGACAGGGACATGGACAGCAAATTACCCCTGGATTTGTAATCTTGGGTACGTATGCAAGGTTGGGACAAAGCAAGCCGAGAATACACTTACGTTGATGAAGGGCATCACAGGGGGAGCCAGCTTCTCGCACTCCGGGAAGCTGAAGTTGAAGCTCTTCTCTTTCTGCAAACAACGATCACATGAGTTTGAGAACCAGAACAAATGCCAAAGAAAGAACTGAATGGAGGTTGCCTCGCAATGCCGTGTGCAAGGCATCAGAAAGCACACATGATAAGAGCATGTGCCAGGCATACTCCTGATGAGAAGAAAGCTTCCTCCTGAAGGACTTGTCTGTCCTTTCCAGCCCTTGGATTCTGGTGAAACCCTTCTAGAAGGGGGATCATAACATTTGACTAAGGCGGCAAAAAGACACTGGCCTAGGCAAGCTGCTTACCCTGACAGGGGGTGTCAGCCCATCAGCCTCCATCTTGTCCAGGATTTTCTGCTTACTCTTGGCTTGCTTCACCAGGTTGGCGTAGGTACCGCAGCTGGCAATGAAATCCTGTATGTGTTGGATGCACATAGGAAAAAAAAATGCAGATTAGGAATCGCTGATAGTGAAATAGACGGCCTGGTGGAGAACAGTTGCGAGTCAAATTAAGGTTCATAAGAACCATGCAAGGACATATTTAATGTGGCCCACCATAGAAAAATGACAGAAGTGGAGCGCGCCTACTTGGGCATTGCAGGGAAGAGTGCAGGGCAGGATTGCCAGCACCTTTTTGTGCTTCCTAGTTGGGCGTGACCAAACTTTTATGTTTCATAGTGGGGCATAGCAAGCAGGAGTGCAGGGAAGAGAGCAGGGCAGGATCGCACTTGATGAACCTCCTGGGCACAGCAGGAGTGCATACGCTTTCATGCATTTTCAAATTGGGCATTGCAGGAGTGCAGGGAAGAGAGCAGGACGGGCTGGACGCACCTTGATGTGTTTCCTGTCCTCCTGCTCTTTCTCGTACTTCTTCTGCTGGATGACCTCGTTCTCCTTTACAGTCTTGACGAATGTGTCGTAGTTACCAGTGTAGTAGGTCAGCTTGCCATGAGTCAGCCAAATGGTGTGGGTGGTCACACCATTCAGGAAATCCTGCATGGTACAAACGATGGTGCATGTAATATGAGTTACTTCTGCGTACAAGAGTTGACACCAGCCACCTGTGAGTATTAGAAGGTTGATACACAGCTTGCTTGGGGCCGTGCATCAGGAGTTGTACAGCTGGAGACATCGTCCACCTGTCATTTCTAGAGTGGCTATATACAGCTCGCTCGAGATCATGCATCACAGAGTCGTGCAACAAATATATATTACATATATTGTAGATATAAATAGATACATTTGGATATAGATAATCGCAAAGTGGCAACAATCCTGTGGCTTCCTTTGACCCGTGGCTGGTAGGGAAGAGTCGGTAAATTAGCTTAGTTGGGAGAAAGGCAACTCACTTGGGAGTGACTGATGATGATCAAGCACTTCTTGTAATCCTTCAAGTACTCCTCCAGCCACACGCAGGCCTCCAAGTCAAGATGGTTGGTGGGCTGCATGATAAGTAAGAGGAGTGTGAGAGGTAAGGAGCAAGTCAGGATAACTGCAAGCAAGCAAGAAAAGGGGAGAGGACAGCGACAAGTAGTCCCTCCATTCCATTGCATCTATATCACAGATGCAGAAGGCGTCTTAATTGGGAGTCTGACAGGCGCGCAGCACATACCTCGTCAAGCAGCAGCAGTGTGGGCTGGGCAAACAGGGCGCGTGCTAGAGACACACGCATGCGCCATCCACCAGACATATCCTTTGTGTGCTTCCTGCAGGGCCGAGAAAGGAATAAGTGAAGGAACTGTTGCCCTGAACCTGAGCTGTACCTTGCTGACTAGGGGAATCAGCTTGCAAAAGCATTGCTTCCTGCCAGTTCATCTGACTGTGGCTGCATACAAGCTTTCTGGGCTCCTCAGCTTTGATGTGTAATGAAATATGCATCTTGAACTTCTTGTTGCAATCCTGCATGCAGTACCCTCGCATATGGTGAGCAAGACTGCCTTGACCACTTTGAAGAAAGCAGGACGGGCGGAGCTCCAAAGCCTTGCAGCCCTCTCTGAGCTTCAGCACTCACTGCATCATGTCCTTGCTGAAGCCCAAGCCATGCAGCAGCTGGGAAGCGCGGGGCTCGAAGGTGGTGGGGTCCAGCTCGTCCAGGCGATCGTAGATGGCCTCCAGGCGCTCATCATCAGGGCCACTCTGAAGCAGGAATAAGAAAAGCAAAGAAGGTGTAAAGCAAGACATAAGTAGGCAAGCATGATAGACCAGGCAGGCATACCAAGAAGGATGGTGCATTTGCAGGTGGTGTCTATCCCCAAGATTGCCAAAAAAAACATCCCGCAACCACAAGTTGCGGACATACCGTGGACATGATCTCCTCTTCCATCTTGTTCAGCCTCTCCATCTCGTCCTTGATGTGGTCGATCACTGCGTTCAAAGCTGTCTTCTCCTCTGGCTCTGCCTCAGTGCGTAGGTGGTAGATATCCATGTGCTTGGGGATGGGCACCTGCAGCCAGGAAGCAGAAGCAAGCAAGTCACTTAGGCATGTCTTTCCTTGGAGGGTGTACGCAACTGCAACAAAAATTCAAAATCAGCTGTGCTGACCCACAATAACAGCCCAGCAATGGACGAGCACCCCCTTGGCAGCGTCCTAAACAACCAGGTCCAAACAACACCGCTGGCTGCCACTCACATCTCGGTTGGCCAGGGCCTGCAGGAAGTTGGTCTTGCCACAACCGTTCTGTCCAATCAGACCGTAGCGGCGGCCGATGGTCAGCTCGATGGAGCAGTCGCTGATGAGCTCATTGCCCTTGATGGACATGGAGAAGCCGGAGATCTTGATATCCCTGTGCATTCAGGATGCAGGCAAACCCAGGGATGCTTGGGTCTTGTCCCTTGTTAAGCTAAGGCTGTCAAGGCATGGGCTGGCAAGACAGAAGAGTCAGATTACAAAGAAGAGAATCAGCATGAACTCAAGTGCATTGTAGTAGGTGCCTTGGCAATACCCTTGCTTACGAGCACCCCAGGATTCTTGATGCACAGACTTAGAGAGCGTTGCTTCCCACCTTCAAGGTCGCCCTACATGCTTCACAGTGCATGTGCTTGACCAAGCAGGCAAGCAAAATAACATTTGTGCGTTTGAGAAGGTAACCTGCATGTGTTCATGGGCATACACACATACACACTCATGCATCCCATCCCCTGGCTCATCCTGCCCAGGCAGCCTCGACAGCGACAGCTGGCCTACCTTGACGTGGGGCGTGACGTCAATACGCCTGTACACGTCCTCCCTCCATCATCCAGCATGGCCTCTTTTTCTTGTTGTATGGCAGCCACGGACAAGGCATCAGGGCCTCCGTTCTTCTCACCATCGTTTTTAGCTGCAGCAGAGGCCTGCAGGTGCATGTACACGGAAGAGGCTTGCTTAACCAAACGGCCATACCTGCCTGGTGGTACACAATGAAAGGCTGGTGGAGGGAGCACACACTTTCAACACATGCAGTCTGCATGTTACAGAGAGAGAGACGAAAAAATGCACGCAAACATGTGCATCCTTCCCTTGATGCAACTGCTGTGCTGCGTTTTTTTGTCCTTGACTCCTGGCGCAAGGGGAGTGAGTTGGACCTCTTGAAAAATGTCGTGGGGAAGTACGCACGGACTTCTCCAGTTCAGCTAGATAGTGCACGCAGGCACTGATGCACTCTTTTATGGTGTACGTGCCTCGTGCTGTGCATCACTCTGCTGCCGTACCCATATGCAGGCATGTGCATGCATGTGCGCGCATGTATGAGAGTTTCCTGGAAACTCAATCTGGATGCGCATGTTGAGAGAGTGGAGCTGCGAGGTAGGGCATGTGCGCCCAGGCTGAAACTGAATGGCCATGCGTTTAGCTGACTGCACAGCAGCCCTCCTGTGCTCCAGGAAGGTGCACAGCCATGATTTGCCGGGTGCTGCGTGCTGCAACATGGTTCGCTCCTCCACTGCGCCTGTGCCAGCCTAGCACCCCTCCTTGCGGCGCCTCACCCACATCATAGCAATCGCTCCGTTCCCCGGCGCACCCCCCCTTAGCTGCCTGCAAAACTCACCCCCGCCTTCCCCAGCTTCTTCTCCTTCGCAGCCTGCTTCAGCTCCTTGGCACGCTTTTCGCGCTCGCTAACCTGCGCGGTAGTTAATTACGGGTGAGTTGGCCACCGTTTGTCTCCACGCGCGACCAGGACGACAGGGGCGCAAGGCAGGGCAAAAAAGTAAGTCCGGCTTTGCTCGTGGATGGCTTGTCTGTCTGACAGCGCGCGAAGGAGGCAGCGAGCGAGGTCCAGGATTGAGCGAGCTCGTCGAGGCTGAGTCGCAGACGCCAGTCACAACTTAACTTACAGGCGTAGAACATGCAGCTACTTACCATGGTGAGGATGCGAGGAGCGGCAAAAGAGGGACGGCGAGCTAAAGCAGCGGGGGCGACGACGCGTAGAGCCTTCCTTCCTACTACAAATTTTTGTAATAATATTTAAAAGTACCCTTCTCTTGTGCCCACCGATTTTTATTGCTGCACTGTTGTTTTTTGGAGGAGTCAAGTGGGGCTTTGTTACCATAGGGATCCACTTATCAAAAATTATTTTTGATTTCAGGACGCTTTTTGAAGGCCTCTCCTGCTCCACAGCCCCAGAAGCTTTTTCCCCTCGCAGCAACTCGCCAGCAACATGGTGAGCGTAGGCCGGCCTGCACCTGCGCTTCCTTTGCAGCTCCCTGCATGTGCAGATTCTACCAGCTTGTCGCTTGCTGTTGCTCTGTTCGGGCGTGATTCCTTGCAAACGAAATTCCATCACCGGAACACCCACGCCAAAGGGCGGGGGCAGCAGCATCTTTGGGCTGATATACTTGTGATGTTGTTAGCATACATGGGGGTGGGGGGGACTGCCTGGCCGAAGGAGCACGGTACCTGGCGGCATATTGAGAACATCGCTGTGAACACACCCAGCATTTTGGCAACAGCGACATGTATCTCGCGCGAGTGCTCACACGCCTGCGCTTGGTGTGCTCCCGTGTGCACAGGTGAGCGCCCGAGAGGTGAAGGCCAAGGAGCAGAAGCAGGCGGCCAAGAACAAGAAGCTCACCGGGAAGGCAGTGAGTGACTTGAGCAAGTGTGACCGGCCACAAGTGGCGTTTGGTGTCTATGCCTCATTTTCAGGCACACATGTTTGCTGTGTTGGAATATTTGTATGGGGGGTGGGGTTCCTGAGTGGGGCTCAACGGTGTGTGGGGGAGTTGCCAGAAAAGGCAAGGCATTTGCAATGCGCATGCGAGCGACAGACAGGTCATGTAGTGCGCTATGCACTCCAACATTTTTCCAACACAGGCATTAAAAACAGCTTCAGCAATATCCATGCGACGATTGAAGACCCCAGCAGTCAAGGCGTTTGATCCTGATATATGTGCTGCTCCCAGTACGTACTCATTTAATCCTGACATTGCCAGCAATGACATACTGCCCCAATCACTCGTGCACCTGCAGGGCTCCGGCAAGAATGAGAATGAAGGAGGAAAGGGTACCGAGAGCGTGACAGAAAAAATTGCGCAGGAAGCCTCTGAAGCAGAGAAGCAGGCCATGCTGGATGAAGGAGGCAGAACCTGCACGGGGGTGCTTGCATCCCGGCCCACATCCAGGTGGGTGCTTGGAACCACTGGTTGAAGCAGGCAGGGTGGAAGATTTTATATACGCCGCTTCTTTCTAAATTACCAGCTTAGGCTGCACATGTGAGGTTGAATGAGCACGTCGGCTGACCTGGACCAGTGTGTGGCGTCCTTGCTTCGCAGAGATATCAAGATCACTGGCTTCTCCATGTCCATCAAGGGCAACGAACTCATCAGTGACTGCTCCATCGAGCTGACCATCGGCCGCCGCTACGGCCTGATCGGACAGAATGGTTGCGGCAAGACCAACTTCCTGCAGGCCCTGGCCAACCGAGATGTGAGTGGCAGGCAGCGGTGTTGTTTGGACCTGGTTATTTAGGACGCTGCCAAGGGGATGCTCGTCCATTGCTGGGCTGTTATTGTGGGTCAGCACAGCTGATTTTGAATTTTTGTTGCAGTTGCGTACACCCTCCAAGGAAAGACATGCCTAAGCGACTTGCTTGCTTCTGCTTCCTGGCTGCAGGTGCCCATCCCCAAGCACATGGATATCTTCCACTTGCGCACTGAGGCAGAGCCAGAGGAGAAGACAGCTTTGAACGCAGTGATCGACCACATCAAGGACGAGATGGAGAGGTTGAACAAGATGGAAGAGGAGATCATGGCTGAGGTAGATTTGCGGATGTGCTTGCTTTCATGCTTGTTTAGGCAAGTTTGTGCCCATGAAGCGAGCCACCTGAAGCTGCAAGCCGAACGGCCTGCTTGCCATCCTTTCCATTTCCACTGCCTGCCCATCTTCTGATTCCTGTGAAAAGAATAGAAAAGACTTCGCCAGCCAACGGCAGCGTGCAGTAAGGAAAGGTTCCCTAACCATCTTAGGGGTCTCACTAATCTCATTCTGTGCTGCTTTGCAGCATGGCCCTGATGACGAGCGCCTGGAGGCCATCTACGATCGCCTGGACGAGCTGGACCCCACCACCTTTGAGCCCCGCGCTTCCCAGCTGCTGCATGGCTTGGGCTTTAGCAAGGACATGATGCAGTGAGTGCTGAAGCTCAGAGAGGGCTGCAAGGCTTTGGACCTCCGCCCGTCCTGCTTTCTTCTAAGTGGTCAAGGCAGTCTTGCTCACCATATGCGAGGGTACTGCATGCAGGATTGCAACAAGAAGTTCAAGATGCATATTTCATTACACATCAAAGCTGAGGAGCCCAGAAAGCTTGTATGCAGCCACAGTCAGATGAACTGGCAGGAAGCAATGCTTTTGCAAGCTGATTCCCCTAGTCAGCAAGGTACAGCTCAGGTTCAGGGCAACAGTTCCTTCACTTATTCCTTTCTCGGCCCTGCAGGAAGCACACAAAGGATATGTCTGGTGGATGGCGCATGCGTGTGTCTCTAGCACGCGCCCTGTTTGCCCAGCCCACACTGCTGCTGCTTGACGAGGTATGTGCTGCGCGCCTGTCGGACTCCCAATTAAGACGCCTTCTGCATCTGTGATATAGATGCAATGGAATGGAGGGACTACTTGTCGCTGTCCTCTCCCCTTTTCTTGCTTGCTTGCAGTTATCCTGACTTGCTCCTTACCTCTCACACTCCTCTTACTTATCATGCAGCCCACCAACCATCTCGACTTGGAGGCCTGCGTGTGGCTGGAGGAGTACCTGAAGGAGTACAAGAAGTGTTTGGTCCTCATTAGTCACTCACAGGTGTGTAGCTTGCCAAGTGGTGGGCACTATTTTTGGCTGCTAACTTTTGGGAAGCTTTTCAGCCTCACCAAGCAAGTGCAGCTGATCTTCTTTGTGTTGTGATTTGGAGTGCCTAATTTCCTCTCCTGTGGTGCTCCTTGCAGGACTTCCTAAACGGTGTGACCACCCACACCATTTGGCTGACCCATGGTAAGCTGACCTACTACACTGGCAACTATGACACCTTTGTGAAGACGGTGAAGGACAACGAGGTCGTCCAGCAGAAGAAGTACGAGAAGGAGCAGGAGGACAGGAAACACATCAAGGTGAGCAAAAAGCATAACTGTCGTGACAGAGAGCTGTCATGGGGGAGGCAGACATCTGCGCAGCGGTGTTCTTGTTCCTTGCTTGCTTGCTAGTTAGGGAACCCTCCCTTAATGCACGCGGCTTTTTGGCTGGGGTAGACCTTTCTTTCCCCTCTCTTTTCCTTTGTTCCTTGGAACATGGATTCTGTGAGCAACCTGCAAGGTTATGCCATGCTAAAATCGCCAGAATCTGATGTACTCTACAACGATCATATGCCCCTGCATAAAGCTGGAAGGCTCCCATCTCTTGGCTGCTGCACTATACAACCTGTAACTGTCTCATTTGTGGTGCCCCAGGACTTCATTGCCAGCTGCGGTACCTATGCCAACCTTGTCAGGCAAGCCAAGAGTAAGCAGAAGATCTTGGACAAGATGGAGGCTGATGGGCTGACGCCCCCTGTCAGGGTAAGTGCTCACTTGGCTGGGAGTGGTATCTTGTATGATAGTGCATATTTTCACTGCAGACTCTGCATCTGCAAGAGCTTCATGGTACCAACAAAATATTCCTTACCATGTTTCTTTTTTTGTGCTTGCATCTTGTCTACAGCGCGAGAAGACTTTCACCTTCAGCTTTCCTGAGTGCGAGAAGCTGGCACCCCCTGTGATGCCTTTCATCAACGTGAGTTGTAGAAAATGCTAAGGGAGATCTGGTTAAGGGTATACTTCTGCATTGATGCGCCCCTGTTTGTGTTCTGCTGTATTGATGTTGCTTTCTATCTATTTTTTATTCTAGAATCTACTTGTGGCCTGCAGCTGCATCTCTGGTGTAGCCGAAGGTCGGACTTTTGTCGTGTTCAACAGTAAGCTGCTGTGCATGGCTTTCCCAAGTTGGCAGGCTGACTGTACATGACTCTGCTTGCTGTTGAAGGTCTGAAACTCCAGTCTTTCAGCTTTCATCCTTACTCTCTTTCTCATGACTGGACCTGTCTTCTTTCTCTGTGTGCCGTGCTCTTCTTGGTCTGAACTTTGTGATTGGGAGTCATATGGTCTTATAATCAACGTGGCTCCTTTTTTATTTCCTTTCCTAAAAAAAAGAAAAATTAGTTCATGTGGGGATTATCCACTGCCTTCGCAGTTTTTCCTTTTCTCTTATTTTATATAATCTGCTGTGTTCTACTATTCTGCTTCAGTGATGCTCGCGTGAGCTTCCTGGCACACCTGATTTGCCATGCCTGGTGCTTCTATGCGCAAGTGCATCCTCATGTGGCATTTGTTTTCATGCAGGTAAGCTTTGCCTATGATGGCAAGCCCGAGCACTACTTGTACAGGAACCTGGAGCTGGGCGTGGACTGTGACTCACGCATTGCCCTAGTGGGACCTAATGGGGCAGGTGAGTGTTGAGTGACTTCCACATCCAGCCTGCGCCACAGACAGCTTCAGACAGCTGCCTCCTGCTCCTCCCCAAGCATTCCTGTAGGCAAGATCAAAGCAAAGGTGGGAGATGCGTGATTTAGGAATGCCTCAATTGTGTGTGTTGTGACCTTTGAAAAGAAAAGGAAAAAGGAAAACTAAGCAAAAGATGTGTGTTGCGACCTTTGAAAAGAAAAAGGAAAGCTAAGCAAGCGGTAAACACCTAAAGCGCTAGTTAAGGAAAGGGTACAAACACTTAAATAGACCACCTCACCGCCATAACATGAATTCAAAACTCTCCCATTGGCTCCATTATTGCTGGATTTTGTGACTGTGAGTTTGCATCAACCATACTGATGTGTTCTGCTCCGTCCAGGCAAGAGTACCTTATTGAAACTGATGATCGGAGAGTTGGAGCCCACGGAGGGCACAGTTGGGCGCCACAGCCACTTGTGCATAGCACGCTACCACCAACACAGCACGGAAGTCTTGGACCCCCACAAGACTGTGCTGGAGTACTTCATGGTGAGGGCTTGTTTTTGTTTTCTCCGGGTTCCCCTCATCGTTGGTGGTAATAGCGTTGCACCGTACGAGCTTGCTTGCTATGGAAGGCAGGAGTTTCTCCTTTATGGATCATGTAAAAGGTTGGGCGCAATTGTAAGGGAGGGTGAACGCAATATAGATGACTTACCGTGCAAACTTCTTCGATCTTTGCTGCTGCTGTTGCATGCCACTTGTATTCTCCACACCTATGATGATACCTGAGTAATAACGCCAAAGCATTCATGCGATGATGGCGTAAACATTCAGGACACCTGCGTCTGAGGTGTAACCCAAGGGGAGCAGTTGCATATGTCTCTGTGGTACCGTTTTAAGCTTTCCCTGTTCATTGCATACACTGCATTAAATGCCTTTTTCCTACATGTGCATGCTACTGCATGCTACACGTGAGGGTAGATAAGATATAATCAACGAAGGTCCCTCACTGGATTGACAATGCATGCACTGCATTCCGTATTGTGTGAAGCCCAATAGTGAGCGCAAATTTTCATGTTGAATGGGAAAGGCTGCTGCTGATGCTTCTAGCCCTCCTGACTTTTCCTGCACCATGTTGGCCTCCTTACTTCACTTGCATCGTTGCCCATTCTTGATTCCAGCGGCTGAACACTGTGTACCTGATGTGGATTCCCTTAATCCAACCTCGTTTGACATATCCTTACAGCTCGTGACCTCTCTTTCCTGTTCTACGCACAGACCACTTACCCCAACGACCCAGCCGCTGGCTTTGTGCGCGATGTGGACCAATGGCGAGCCTTCTTAGGACGGTTTGGAGTCAGTGGCAAGATGCAGACCAGCCCTATCAAGCAACTGTCTGATGGCCAGAAATCACGCATTGTGTTTGCGACGATGTGCCTGAAGAGGCCAAACATGTTGCTGCTGGATGAGGTAGGAAGGAAGGACACCTCCTTGTAGAGGAACAGCCTTTTTGTCTCAAGGAAAAGCATGTCTTCTACAAGTGTCTCCCTTTTTGTCTCCATCCTGCATCACACATTTGCTCTTTGTTGATCTTTGAGACAAAGTGTCCGTTTTTCAAGTACAGGGGTTGCTTGCGGTCTAAGAGATCGCGCTGGAATTTTTGTGCAAGAAGCAACGTTCACACCAATTCAATGCTTGCCCACCCGCAGCCCACCAATCATCTTGACCTGGAGGCCATCGACTCCTTGGCTGATGCCATAAACCGCTTTAATGGAGGTATGGTGTTGGTGAGCCATGACTTCCGCCTCATCGACCAAGTGGCCAAGGAGATCTGGGTCTGCGACAACAACAAGGTGGAGAGGTGGCAAGGGGATATCCGCAGCTACAAGGATATGATGAAGAGGAAGATGGGTCTCATTCACTAGGACTCGAGCGATTTGTGTGTTCACTCTTCTGAATGCAAGGTGTTTTGCATGCTGTCCATAGCAATTATGGATTGCTGGTAGAAAAGACATGCAACCATTTGATTTTTATTACGTTTGTTCTTTGGCATGATGGAAGGGAGCACAACCAATGTGGAGATGTTCATTCAACCCAAGAAACACATTTCATTGACCTACTACTAGCTGGCAGGCTGCGGTTGCAGTTTGGAAATTTGTTTGCACACTGCTGGGGCACTACCCTTAAAGCAGTGCCAGATGCTGCTTGCAGGTGACCAGAATTTTCCTTGTGGTCAACACGCAGCTGTTGCTCTTCATTTGACATAGCTGATGTCCAACCTTATGTTTTTCAAGTGGCATAGAACAGTGACGGCCTTCTGCAGACCCCGCTCTATTCAAGAAGTGTTTCCTTGTCGTGCAAATCTCTAATAGAAGAATAGAGATGGAACGGGATTGGACAAGGAGGTATTGCTCTGGTTTGGTTTTGAAGATGTTGGCAGGCTTGGTTTAGATTAACCAAAGGTGCACAGGCGCTGTGATCATTGCTTACACATTTCCCTGTTGCGTTGTCGACGGTAGTATCCCAAGGACAAAAGTATCCAAAAGAAAACCCATCGTTAAAAGGCTGTTAGGAAAGAAAATGCACATGTAGCATGTTGTCGATACCTCTTGGAGAAGAGAGAAAACAAAGGAAAGCAATACGGAATTGTACCTGGCTAGGTCCAGAAAAAAGGAAGGGCTCATTAAGGAAGCGTTCAGAAAAGGAAATCAAGTAGGCAGTAAACACTCCCTACATCAGATTATCAATCAAGGAGACACATTGGCTCAAAGAGCCGTGAGTTCTCTTCCGGCTCGTGAGGCGTGTTCCTTACATGGGAGGGCAGACCAAAACCACAAGGACGAAACACAAGCCTGCGTGGCTTCCTCAAAGACAAGCAAGCAGGGGCTAGAGAAAAAATCCAAGGAGCAAAAAGACACTGGACTGCAACGGAAGGCAAGGACTGAACTGCAAGGACTGAACTGAAGGTCAAACTGACTGAGTCTGCCAGGCAAAAACCTGGCACTAGGCAAGGGCGAGAGCCAAAACTAAGCTAATCAAGAAGAAGGTCTGATGCCCAAGAAGGAAACTTTGAAGAATGGGCATCCTTATTGCGAGCGGCAATAAGGGGAAGCGTCACACTTCTCACTTGCCTACAAGAACCGCAGTTCTACTGCGGGGCAGAGGAACTGTCAGTTTCCCTCACCAGACAGTTTTACAAGGATAAGGCCTTAAAAAGTGTGACTGCTAGCCTCACCAGGCAGCTTTTTGATGTTTTGATTCTTCAGGGTAAACATATCAAAGGACTGTACATGGTAAATGGGAGACAGGTAAGGAGCATTGGGAAGAGGGATTAATGGTTACAATCATTGTAGGCCTATATATATACACCTAAAACCCTAAACCCTAACCTTTTGAATGGTTACAGGTTAAAGAAGGCCTCCAGCCAAAACGATTGACTGCTAGCCTGCTCATAAAAAAGCAATAATTCGTGTAAGGGTTTACAAGGGGTTTACAATGGTGGCCTACAGCCCGAGACTCTGGCTGATGGCAGCTGGTGAAACAAGCTCAACCAGTATCAAAAATTGAGACCAAGTCTGACACAAATCTAAGATAATTCGTGTAGAAAAGGAAAAAGCTTGTTATTGTTTTGATTTAAGAAAGAAGAGATATGATGAGACTGCACATGGTGAATGCCAGGTACGTAGGGAGCCATGCTATTGGAAGAGTGAGATAGAGGAGAGGACCAGAAAATAAGGGAGCATATTTAAGTTGAAAAAAACAAACATGGGGATGAGTGCATTTGCCAAAAATAAATCCACAAGTTTAGACATTAATGAAAAGCTTCATGTTTCGCTGATGAAGGAGTTGAGAAGTAATTTAGGTTGCCAGGGTCACAAGGGGTTGGCCTACAGCCCGTGCCTCTGGCTGATCGGCTGCTTGGTAAAATTTCCTCAACCAGCATCAAAAATTGAAGCCAACTCTGACAAAAACTTTAAAAATCTGTACGAGTCTTGATATAGACGCATGGCCTCCGCGCTCACATCAATCTGGAGGACCCCTCCGTAAGACACCGTGCAGCCAGCCTTCACCTCCTTAATAAGTTTTTGTAGTACAAAACAAATTACACACCTGAAGGACCTGTACATCATGGACTTTCTTAACAATGGTGTAAAGACCAACCTTCGCATAAAAAGACAACTAAATTACTGCATACGAGCATGTCTGTTAATGGACTCCACCTCAGAATGGAAGGGGAAAGCATGTTCCATGATGACCTAAAAATCATTACTTAAACACTGTCGCTGCGCAACCCCCCCCCCGCAACCTATCCAACCTTATCACCTGCATTATACAACCCCTCATGGGCCTAGGTATTAATGGAGTTCATGACCCCATGTTCCCCCGCAAAACCATGGTCATCACAGTGGCTCAAATCCAGGCAAAATACTCCAGGTTGAACAACAAATGCAAAACAACACACAACAGACTAGCAGCTCTTGTCAACCTGCCCTCAACTGAAGAGCTCAACACTGAAGTAATCCACAAAAATCCTGTCCACCGCCTAAGTAATTTATTACTTGTTGGCAGAGGGCTGAGAACTTCTTTGAAACCTATACGCAAATGGTCTTGCCGGGCGCCTGGCTGTGCTAGAAATAGGAGTAGCTTGTCTACCCATATATTTCTTCAGGTAACCGTGCACAGGTGGATACTTTCTATACAATCTCAAGAAACTGACGCTTGTGTAAATCCGTGCCACGAACAAACAGTGTTTGTCACGTCAAACTTGTGAGCTGTACCATCTTTGTAATTGCTGACCAGTGTTCCAGGCCACCCCTGATTTGGCTGCAATGATGAAAACTCTTTCCTTTTGTGGCACACAACATCAAATCAAAAAGGCTTTTCTAGTTGGGAAATAGCATTTAGGTGGTATATGACGCATAACCGTTTTAGTCATGCCAATTTGAAAGTGGCATGCAGTTTGAATAATCCAGGATTCAAAAATGCCATATTTTTGATCCACATTGTTGACTTGAAGGCTGTCGCAAAAAAAGTGGCGCACCTCCTAGTAGTTCTTTTCCGGCTCGTAAGGGGCAAGGTACTTTGCATGGGGGCAGACCAAAAACCGCAGACACCAAAAACTGGCCGCAGCTGGACCTGGCTTGCGTAGTCTTTTCTTTTCTTTTTGGCCTGCGTGGCCACTCAAACAAAACAGCAGCTGCAGAGGGGGAGATGCACTGAAAACACATCCAGAGCAGAAGGCAGGCAGGCAGGCAAAACATACAAGGGGAACCAAGCAGGTCTGCTGCAAGTGAGGTCTGAGAACAACACAAGGGTGAGAGCAAAACTAAGCCCAAGAAGGTCTGCTAGAAGCCCCCAGAAAGGAAAGATGGAGACATTATTGAAGAGTGGCAATGAGGATAGGTCGCTCTCCTCACTCGCCTACAAGAGCCTCAGTTCTTTTGCTAGGCAGAGAACTGGATGTTTCTCAAAGAATTCTGGGAATTCTATCAGGTGCCAGCGTAGATAATGCTCTTCAGCTTGCGCCGGAAAGAGATAGTTGAGGTAGGAGGGTAAAATGCTTATCTATGTTAATACAAGGTTAATTCATATGGGATACCAAGAAAAATTGAAAGCGCAGAGTGATTCATGCCCAGTAGATTATTGATACTAGAGTCAACTAGGAGGGAAAATGCTCATTGCTAACACTCAAATGGTCAGGCCTGCTTGCATATTACCTATCGTATCCAATATATGTCAGTTCAAGAGACAACTTGTCCACAGTCTCCATAGGATGCCCAGTCGTAATGATCAAGTTGTAGTTAGATGCTATATCAAGAAGGGTGTTCCAAACCCTGTTTCTCTGGGGGCATCAAGGACGTCTCCTTTGAACAAAGTATGGATGCCAAAACAGGGTTCCGCGGTGCACATCATAAATTTCTTTTTTTCATCTGCAATTACAGAACTGAAATCCCCACCCAAGAAAATATGTGTGGTAAATATATATGCAGAAAATTTTCTCCATGGGAAAAAGCAATTGTCCGCTTGGTCAAGAGGCATATGTTGACTCTGGGGATTGATATAAACATCACACATTGAAACATCACGTTGGGAACCAAAACATTTGTGGTCTGCTCTAGCCCAGACTGCTTGAAGATGATCAGAGACATAGTGAAGAGACAGGTGCTCTAAAACAAATGGCAGAAACTATCGCGACCCCATAACCTTTGTGCCCCTCATACCCTGGAGGTAATGAAGTTTGGACAGCAAAAAAAATTGTTAAGAAGAAATTTCCATCGACTTTTCAAGGTTGTAATACAATGTCAAGACGTGTAGGCAACCTCTTCTAGCAAAAAAGAAAAAGAAAAAGCTACGTAGGCAGAGAAAACTCTCCCTACATCAAATAAGGAAAGAGAGACACATTGGCTCAAAGAGCCGTGAGTCTCCCTCACCAGAATATGAGAGGGGAATTAATGTGTATCGGGTGGGTTTCTGGCAGCACGCTGCTCCAGGGCACCAGTGTTATGATGAGTGTTTTTACTTTCAATGGCACGCCTTATAGAGGTAAGTTTGTGCGCAAATTGTACAGAATGGGCATGGAGTTTTCTTGCAAGTGTTTCAGATCTCTGTGAGCCAATCCCTGATTTTTTGAATTGATCAAGGGTATGGGCAGTGTAAATGGTTCCACCCACACCCAGGAGGATAGGGTGGATAGTAATCTCTGCACCTTGGAGTTGTTTGCACAGTTTGCTGTGTTGTTGCTGTGAGGCTTCTAGCTGGGCACTAGGCCTCGTATCTTCACAGTATTTAATTAATTTCTATTAAGTGGATATGGCGGGCTGAAGTTGTGCTACTCCCCATACTGCGCAGTACTCTATGTGAGGGTGCAGTGGGTGGCCTATTTGGGTTAGCGGGGTGAGGAGTGACCAAGATAGCATCAGGGCGGCTGGAGTTGCGTCTGGTTTGAATAGGAATCATGGGTTTAAAGAGGTAGGAAGGCACAGTACGATTAGAAATTTGCTCAGGGACTTGCAGGCCGTGCTGGGCCAAACGGTTTGTATTGCCTGCATCCAACTGCACAAGATTGGCCCCATAAGAGCCTTCACTGACGAGTTTTAAAATCATCCTGCAAGCAATATTGTGACGCTCAATTACCATGTTACGCATGACGGGGCATTGGCAGCCAGATGGGATGTGGAGAGCGCAATCCATGTGGTGGCAATCAGGTAGGGGGCATGTAAGGCTAGTGGATCTTTTATATCGGACTGCATCTTTCTGATTGTAAAGGGTGCCTGTGCGGTATTGGAAGACAGTGCGTTTCATTCGAGTTGAGAGACTGGGCATATTCCAAAAGGCATTACTCATGCTTTTGTTTACATGAGGTAGCAAGCTCTGGTAATAAGTGTAGTAGCCTGTCTTCCGGTCAGCATAGCCCAGCTTGTGCCGAGCATGCATATGGGATTTTAGAGCATTATAAGGTCTGGGAGGTGCCTTAGACGAGGAGAAGAAGGGTGGGATTGAGGTGGCCTAGAATCTGTCTCTTCCCAAGCCAGCCAAGTTGTATTGTGGAAGGGATTTCCTCCTGGGTCCGCGCGCGCTAGGGATTCCAGTATCAGTCAGGTTACAATCTTTGAGGGAGGCCTGGTATTTAGCAACCTGATCTGCGCATTCATTCCCAGCTATTCCAGCATGAGACTTGACCTTGTAGAAAAAGAAGTGATCTTGGGAGGCTCGGGCAAGGTTTGAAATTTTCTTCAGAACATCTCCTTGCACGTGATGTCTATGCTTCTCTTGGTACAGGATTTGCTTTCTGAGTTGGTGAAGTGAGCTTAGGCTATCTGTGGCAATATGTGTGTAATCATGAGTGAGCGCAGCAGCAATGGCAGCCAGCTCAGCTCTTCCTATGGTATTGGTAATACCAGCGCCATTGGGTTCAACTAAATTTTGTGAGCCACTCATAGGATGGTACACACCTGCCCCTATAACTGTCTTGCCATTCTGGACCTGGCAACTGCCGTCTGTGTAGGCCCAAGACCTCCAATCTGCAATTTTAAGCTGGAGGTTGGGATGGGACTGACAAGGAGCTTTGACGGTAATGTCTGAGGCGGACCTTTGGGGGCCCTCAGAAATCTGCTTCATGTCTAAGGGGAGTTAAAGCTCTTCTATCTTGGTGGAAAAGTCATCAGCAGGATTCCATCACATTTCAAAGTTGAAATAGCAAGACGTGACTGGAGGCCTAATCTTCAATCCTGTGCACGGGAAGAGGCCCAAGCCAGGCACTCTTGGCAGTTTCCTGGGCAGTCTCATTTTCAACACTCCTGCCCCTGCTCCTGCCTGTTCTGGTTCTGTTATATTGTTAATAAGATGTTAGCATCCGTGGTGTATTCAGAAGGGAAGCAGGTGTTCTTTAATAAGTAGTGTTGTCCATGTGGGTATAGGTGGTAGGTTTGTAGATGAAGCTCCCTCGTCCATTGTTTAGAGTCTAGCTGTATGGGATGTGATTCCAGGTTCGGTAGACAACAGAAGGAGCCTCTGAGAGGGGGTTCAGCGCCTCCCGCCTGCCATGGTATGAAGCAAGAATGTTTGCGGCATTGTACTCCTCATGGGTTTACAGGCCCTCAGGTCAGCATTTTTCAGAAACCACTTTGTTGATGGCCTGTCAGACTGGTATGATATACATATTGTTCCTCACAAGGGACAGAGGTGTTTGCTCTTTGGCCATAAGAAAAGAAAAGAAAAAGAAAAGAAAAACTACGTAGGCAGTGAAACGCTCCCCACATCAATTAAGGAAAGGGGGCCACATTGGTGCATAGAGCGTGTGACCACCCCACCACGAAGTTCAGACTGAGAGAAGCACGGCAGGCAGAGAAAGAAGACAGGTCCAGCAACGAGAAAGAGAGCAGGATGATTGCTGAAAGACTGGAGTTAGCCAGAAGTGTGCTTTGTGGAACCAGGTCCTCCTGCTGGATGAAAGCGTTTGCAGTCAGAAAAGAAAAGGAAAACTACGTAGGCAGAGGAAACTCTCCCTACATCAATTGAGGAAAAGGAGACACATTGGCTCAAAAGAACCGTGGGTCCCCTCCACCACGAAGCTACAAAAAGAATATTATAATGGGGATCTGGAGGGTTATTGGAAGCACCATAGGCTCCATAACCTGGCTGCAAGTAGTAAGTCAGGCCTCTAGCAGGACAGCGGGACCTGTGCCACCTATAATAACATAGCGGAGGAAAGAGTGAAGGAAAAGAGGATACCTTGGGCCAAGGCTCTTTCATCTCAGTTTCCCAAGAAGGACTCAACTCTAGCCATCCTGATGTTTTTGGGGTTACTCCTGGCTCTTGTAACCCAAGCAAACCGCCCACCTCTTGCTCAAAGTGGGTACTTGCAGCATGAGAGGGAGCGAGAAAGAAGCTAATTGCTTTCAGGCAACCTGCATCAGCCAAAAATGCCACGTGCATTTAGGAAAGGTTCCCTGACTAGCAAGTTGGCAAGGGTCTCACGTACATGATATGAAAAATCAGACCTGCCATGTTTACTTCACTGACTACTTGGCAAGTAACTTCAACTATTGAGTTAATAGAGGTCAAATATTCTGAAGATACATACTTCAGCTAGAGGCCTTATAACTCGTTGTAAGACAACAGCTTAACAAATTATGCAAACACCTTCAAAGCAAAGAGATTTGGTTCGTCCGTTCTAGTAAGTACGCCCATAAGCTTGTGACCACTAGGTGCACTATAAAAAAACTTAATTCTCCTCAAGACCAGGTTCTGCAGCCGAGTGCTTACAGTAACCCTCCAGATCCCCACTAGCCCTTCCTATTCTGTAGCTTTGTGGTGGAGGAAATGCACGGCTCTTTTGAGCTAATATGTATCCTTTTCCTTTATTTATGTAGGGAGAGTTACCTCTGCCTACGTAGATTCTCCTTCCATTCTTTCCCTGGTGAGAAATTTGCTAGCTTGCTAATGAGAGACCTTTCCTTAATGCACGCAGCCTTTTAGGCTGCTGTATTTTGTCCTTTCCCTTTCTTGCATTTTGTGCATGCATCAAATTTTGTCTCTCTGCATGTTGAGCTTACGTCAGCTTTGCCCCCTACGATTGCGATGAAGCCAACAGAGTCTGTCCCATTAAAGTTGTACGGCACTAAAATGACCACCTGCCTCAAATTAGATCCATCAACTATTGTGGCTGTACTAGGGCGAAGCAAGCATTCTAAAGTGTTTGTGGATGCGGCCCTTTGTGCTGTCCAACACTGCAGAACTTTCCCACAACCTGTTTTGCAAGGTTTTGTGTCTTTACAATCAAAAAACATAACTCCACATAAAGTTTTTGTGGGGTCGAAGCAGAAAAGTTTCCTGTGACACCCCCCCTTAGAATGGCCAAGTCAGGACCCTCTGATCCTTTTATAATGCCTCCTAGAAGATTTTATTATCACATTAACTTTGGACACAAATGGCAGAAGCTGCTTGTGTTGACCATGCAAAGACCACAACCAGCAAGGTAAGTCACAGAAAATGGCCAGAATCTATCCACATTATTGTTATTACAGTTTTAAGTGAACTTTGGGGCTGCGCAGAGCACCCTTCCTGCTGATGTGGACAAAGGATCAAATCGATCCGGCTTGTATCAAAGTTATCAGATGAATATAAGAAAGAATAGTTATGCAGTGCGATACTCAGTGTCTCCCGGAAAGCTTTTGCAGTGACATGAAGGTGATCGACCAGGAAGAATTAATCAATCGTGTTAACATGTTCAAGGTGGACCATACCGGTGAAAATGGACTCGTCAGCAATCAACCAAGCATGCGTTTGGAAGACTTCAATCCAGCAGGAAAGCTCCCGGCTCACACGCGCGACTATCCTGGAGGAGTTCCAGAAATCCATGCACCCACAACAGGAGTCAGCAAGCTTCCAAGGTTTACAACACAGCCAAAATGGCTCTGAGAATGATTCTGTTGTTGCTAGCAGAAGAGCGGCCAGCCTGATGATCAAGACTGTTGAGTTGTAAACGGTACCGCAGGTTTGCTCAAGTGCTCTTAGAACATGGGGGTCGCTTACTGGAGGCGCTCTGGAACCTTTTTCTGCAGCCTTTTTCCAAGGGCGAGCACCGACCCATGCCCAAGCGCGGATCAATGAGTGAATTTGCAAAGATGGCGAAGCATGCATTTGAAGCAGACGCAGGAGCTGAGGTTGCAGGTAAAGGAAGAACGTAAATGCTGCATGTATACTTGAGGTTCATTTTGTAACAAGCCTACAAGTGGCCGGTCCATTGGCTGCTGTTGCAGGCATGTCATTCTGATCTTTCTGCGTACTTCAATTGCATCACGTATCTAGAGTGTAACTTGAAAGCTGAGCTCCTTGCAATTATAAGAAGCAAGCAACATCGGAAAACTCACTCGTGTCCCAGGGAGGGTGCAAGGCAAGGAGAACTACCACCACCCACATGCGAGTGTGACAGAAGCAAAGGGACATCAACGAGTGATAGGGAGCACATCAGCTTCCTCACCTATGCGCTCATGGGCGAAAATCCCTCTTGTGCGTCCCCGTCCCCAGGATGTCGCTGCTGAGACGGCAGGTCAGGCTCCTTTGTTTATTTCCAGAAATGCGCAAGCAGGGTAGCTGCATGCTTCCTTGTTGGCCTTTTGCCTGCCAAAGACTTTTCTGCCAGAAAGATTTTTGGAAATTTATTGCACCATGCAGTTGAGATCCCCTATAATTTATGCGAGTATTCAGATCGGAACTCCCCCATTGCTTGCAGGGAGGATGCTTGGCCGGGAAAGTGGACATCATATTTAAGTGTGTGCCATCAGAGTCTGTCTGTTTCAACAAATCATGGTGCAGTGAACTGGTGTGATTGAGAAAAATAAGCACGTGAATTACTCAACTGGTTTCTCTATATGCAGAAGAGCCGAGTTGTTGGTTATCGATGTTGCAAGCATTTTCCCAGATCCATGCAAAAGATTGATTACAAAAAGAGGAACAGAAGGGCCACAACCTGAAAAAAAAGTAGGCAGCGAGAATGTCCATACACTTTTTTAAAAAAGAGAGCAGAGGTCGACAACTCCCCCCCCCCCAAAAAGGTGTTTTTAGGATGCTCCCAGTATAGGTGTCCCCCAACTGGCACCTTTCAAGCCTGGGTTCCTTTGGTAGCCTGTAAAACTTTCTGTAGCACTTAGTTTAAGAGGTGCCACTTGGGGGACACCCGCCAAATTAGCTGCGGCGTGAACCCTAGTTTGACCACCAAAACTTCATATCTGACCATCCACTGTACCAAATTGGGTGCTTTTTAGGGATTTGGGGTACTTGTAACAAAAGGAGATTGCAAAAACAATGGAGTGATAAGACCCAGTCACTGGGTGATTGGTGTTATGTGGCAATTCCAGCCATTTTCCCAAAATTGGGGTTTACGTGCTGCATGTATGCTTTAGCCCAATCTATCTAAGCACACAGGGCGAGTAATACAAATCTGAGCATGTGCTCTAGTAGCATGTAACGCCAACCGCACTTTACAACAAACATCTAGAAACCCAACCTATTCACGCATAGGTAATCAGGAAAAACTTTTTGTACCTAACCAATCTAGTCCAACCCTCAAGCTCAAAGTCCCTGACTGGAGGACATGGGCCTACACTGATGGTAGTTGTCAAATCCAGAATAGCAAACAAGAAATTGGAGCAGGCGTCTACTGCCCTCTCACTGACAGCAGAAGTTTTGTCGAGCCCAATGGTGCTGGAATTACCAACACCATATGTCGAGCTGAATTAGCAGCAATCGCTGCTGCCATCACACACTCTTATTCACACATTGCTTCAGACAGTCTTACCTCTCTTCATCAATTACGTAAACAGCTTATTTACCCTGAGAAGCACAAGCAACATATTCAAGGGGATGTTCTTGAAATCATATCTTCTCTCATTAGCAACTCACAAACCAATATTTGTGTTTACAAAGTAAAATCTCATGCTGGCATTGCTGGTAACGAGTGTGCAGATGCTATTGCTAAATATCAAGCAAGCCAAGCCAATAATAACGTGGCTAATACTGGGATCCCTTGCGCAGGCCCTGGCGGAAATCCTTTCTCTCACCTATTTTGGTTAGCCAAGGAGGAAAAAAATAAACACTATGCTGACACACCCACAGCTCCTGCTCCCAATCCTAAAATCACCTACCTCCCCAATTTTCAAAATGTTCTCAAGTCTCACATGCATATAAAACACAGACTTGGATATGCTAACCCCAAAACAGGCTACTACTCATACTATCAGAGCTTATTACCTCATGTTAACAAGAAAGTCAGCAACGCCTTTAGAAACATGCCTTGTATATCCACAACTATGAAGCGCACCATTCTACAATATCGCACTGGCACCCTCTATAACCAAAAACATGTGTTTCGCTTCAAGAGGTTCACTAACCCATTATGCCCTCTCCCAGGCTGTCATCAATTAGACAGCGCACTCCACATGCTTTCAGGCTGCCAAAACCATATCATCTCCAGCATGAAAAGTGAACGCCACAATGCTGCTGGAAGAATGATCATCAAAGCTCTTAGCAAAAGCCCTTTGGGGGCAGGCTTGGTTAACATGGACATAGGGAGTGATGATAGGCTGGCGCAACACAACCTCCAAATCCCTGCACATGCATCAAACAGAATTTTACCCCCTTACCTTTTTCCAATAATTTTTCCTAACAGATCTAGACTCACATCCAGTCGTCCTGATGCTACACTGATTACTCCCTATAAAGCCACACCCACTCCTTCTTCTCCTTCTTCCACTCGCTCACACCATGCGTTACGCAGCAGACACAACCCAACACAGAGGACCACACGAGCCAACCGCGTGAGGCAGCCCCACCAACTTCATGTAAACCAGCGACATGTGCACTTGATTGAAATTAAGTACTGTGAAGACACGAGGCTTGGACAACAGTTAGAGGCGGCACAGCGGCAGCATACAGACCTCAGCAAACTCATTAGTGCTAAAGTTGTGACTCTCCACACTATCCTTCTAGGTGTTGGTGGGACCTGCTATACTGATCATACCTTGAACCAGTTTAAACAACTTGGATTGGACCATCAACGAGCCAATAAACACGCTAAAAAAACTTCATGCCCATTCGGTTCAGTATGCCCATAAGCTTGTTACCACTAGACGTGCTATGGAAAATGATGCTTCTCACAGCCAGGTTCTGGAGCCGGGTGCTTCCAGTAATCCTCCAGATCCCCATTAGCTTTTCTTCTTTGTAGCTTTGTGGTGGAGGAGGCTCACGGCTCTTCTGAGTCAATGTGTCTCCTTTTCCTTAATTGATGTAGGGAGAGTTTCCTCTGCCTACGTAGTTTTTCTTTTCTTTCAAGCCAAGAGGCCGCACGCATTGGGGTGCTTAGAGTTGTGTTTTGCCTGGTCAGGAAGAAGGGGGTCAAAGAGGTATGGGAAAAAAAGGAAAAGATTGCGCACGGCAGGTCAAACTGCATGCATTAAGAAAAGGTTCCTTCTGCTGTACCTCTCCACTGTGCTCTGCTGGGGCTGTGTCACCAGATCCGGCAAAGGTTCACTAACTAGCAAGCTACCAGAACTTCTTGAAGGATTCTGGAAATATAGCCAGTGCCTGGTGAAAATGATTTTTGCCAAGCTCTGGAGTGCATGGCAGCTAAATTTAGAGGCTACATTTTCTACATTTTTCCTGGTAAGGCCCAGCCTTAAGGTAAGCTTACCTGGTGAGGGAGACCAACGGCTCTTTGAGCCAATGCGTTTCCTCCTCCTTCATTGGTGTAGGGGGAGTTCTTACTGCCTGCGTGATTGTCCTTCTCTTCAAGAGAAAGAAAAGTTTTCTTTCCCAGCCTAAGCAGAGGGGCGATGTTGAAGTGTCGTAGGCGGTGCTAGTGGAGTCTGGAGGCGGTGCCAGCATACTTGCAGCTTCAAACCAAAGGCCGGGCAAGGCGTTGGCATCCGTGGCATGGATTCCATGCAGTAATCAAACTCAACAGTGCATGTCCTTTTCTTAAGCAGGTATCTTTTAAGGGTCAAGATGCGTTGCTTTCCCTGGAATAGGGCCCACAAAGACACCACCAGGATGGCTTTCGTGTCAGGCAGAGGCAGTAATTTTAGGAGAAGCCCTGTTGGGAGCACCTCTGGAAGCTTTTCAGGGACTCCTATGCCATGTTCTTGGAGCTGTTCTCTACAGCAAGTGTCCAAGGCAACAGGAATAAGCCATATTTGCCTTCACAGCAGAGACTGAGGGCAGTGTGGTGGCAGTGGTGGCAGTGTGGTGGAAAAGTGAAGGACAATAATTGGCATGTTGGGTATGAACATCAAAGAAAAGTGTGATTGATGCTATCCATACGGCCACATAAGCAAATCTATAGTATAATTTGGATACATTGGCTGGAAAGAGCCGGGAGTCACCTCCACCACAAGAAAAGAAAAGAAAAGAAAAACTACGCAGGCGGTGAAAACACTCCCCACATCAATTAAGGAAAAGAGGATACCTAGGGCCGAGGCACCGTGTAGCCCCTTCACCAAGAGCCTCTGAGAAGCAAAAGAAAAAAAGCAATGGGGATCAGGAGCATCAAGCATCGAAATCAGCCTCCGTCACGTTACGGAGCCCCGGTCAAGCATGAGGAGGGTGACAGAAAGGAGGAGGTCCCCGGATCAAATCCTTGTGGCCGGGGTGAAGAAAAGGATGCCCTCTATCGGTGGGAGTCAATGGGAGGCTCTTTCCTTAATGCACGCGGCCGAACGGCAAGCGCAGATCTTTCTTTCTTTCCTTCAATCAGGAGGGTTACGAGCAGTAGCCCGTGCCAGAAAGTTGAAAGAAGTCTTCTCAAAAGCGCTCTGGTGCTTACAACTTGTAAGCTTGAAGCTTATAAGCGTACTGGACAAAATGAGCATGAAGTTTCACAGCAAGCTTGATGGCTGTATGAGTGTCAAGACTAAGCTCTTTAAGAGGCTCCAAAATGTGAGGGGTGTAGATGACCCCATTACAAAGCTACTGAAAAGAAAAGGCTAGTGGGGATCTGAAGGTACCTGGAAGCACCCGGCTCCAGGACTTGGCTGTGAGGAGCATGATTATTTTCAATTGCACGCCTAGTGGTGACAATTTTGTTGGCGTATTTCTTAGAATGGGCATGAAGTTTACGAGCAAGCTGATTGGCACGTTGGTGATCCAGCCCCAGTTGTTTATAATGGTTAAGGTTATGCTCAGTGTAACACATTCCACCAACGCCCAGGAAATTGGTATGAAAAGTTCTAACTTTCAAAGTTTGCACTTAAAACTTTCGCACTTATAAGTTTGCTGAGGTCCACATGCTGCCGGTGTGTCGCCTTCAACTATTGTCCAGGCCTCGTGTCTTCACAGTACTTGATTCCAGTCAAGTGCACATGCCTCTGGTTGTGGTGCTCCTCTGTGTGGTCTTATGCCTGCTGCGTAATACATCGTGAGCAGGAGGAATGAAAAGAAGAATTTGAAATCAGAAATTGCAGTTTTTTTGGCAAATTTAGGGAAAGGACGACAAGAGCCTGTATCAGTGGTGTTGTTGAAAGACACTGGATGCATGAGGTTCTGCCAGCTTGTGTAGCAGCCAGTAGATGTATCATTAGAGCCAAGCTTGTGTTTGTTATGCATGTGAATATAAAGCTTTCCTTTCAGGTTGGTGAGGTAGAAAGGTGCAACTGTATATGAGCGTAGTTGCTTGCAACTAAGCTCTTGCGGGATATAGCGGAAAGCCAAAAGGAGTTGTGTAAAGGGTCCCTGGCACCTGGGAATGTGGTGCATGTGGTACCCATAAGTGCTGCAGTGCGTGCACAAGCATCAGCACCCTCACTGCCAAGGACACTAGAGTGGACTTTACAAGGTTAAAGTCTTGTTAATAAAAGAAAAAAATCACTGGGCGTGGTGGTCATTAGTCAAGATAGCTTGGATGAGCTCTGCATGAAGGGTGCTTATGATGCACACTGGATTGAGGACCTGCCTATAGATCTCTGGCAAGCAGGATGCATCATCAGTGGCTATATCTGTGTGCCCATGTTGGAGTGCCACAAGGATGCCTGCTAGCTCTGCTCTGTTGACTGCACTGTTGACTGTGCTAGCTGGTCCACGGCTATTAGGTTTGATGAAAATTTGCAGTTGCAGTGAGGGATGGTCGCCACCTCCGCGTGGTTTGTAAATGCCCAAGCCGACTATTTTTGGGGAGTTATCCTTGCTTTTCAGAACACTGGCATCTCTGTAGTGATGTCTCTACATATGGCTGTGCGCAGATCGTGCAGTGCCATACGGTCACCGGCAGTAGAGACGGTCTCTACTGCCTACGTCCACTTGCATATGCGGTGGGACACTTGCTAGCTTGTTTTGTTAGCATTTCCTTAATCATTATCGTTCCTTAACAAGAGGCAAGATGATAGACGAAAACAACATTTGTGATTGAAATCAATAGAGACCTATTGAAAGAAGACCTGATTGATTTCAACCAAGGTGTGATTGAAATTGAAAGAAAACGTGATTGATTTCAACAAAGATGTGATTGAAATTAATAGAGACCTATTGAAAGAAGACCTGATTGATTTCAATCAAGATGTGATTGAAATCAATCGACTTTTTTGGCTGTGTGAAAACTCAATTCATTTCAATCAGACTCGATTGAACAACCAATTGAAATGGCCCTGATTGAAATCAATCAGGTTCTCTTCCGGCTCGTGAGGCGTATTCCTTACATGGGAGGGCAGACCAAAACCGCAAGGACAAAACACAAGCCTGCGTGGCTTCCTCAAAGAAAAGCAGACGGCAGGAAAAGACAAGAGAGCAGAGGCTAGAGAAGAACTCCAAGGAGCAAAAAGACACTGGACTGCAACGGAAGACAAGGACTGAACTGCAAGGACTGAACTGAAGGCCCAAATTGACTGAGTCTGCCAGGTAAAAACCTGGCACCAGGCAAGGGCAAGAGCCAAAACTAAGCTAACCAGGAAGAAGGTCTGATGCCCAAGAAGGAAAGAATGGGCATCCTTATTGCGAGCGGCAATAAGGGGAAGCGTCACACTTCTCACTCGCCTACAAGAACCGCAGTTCTAGTGCGGGGCAGAGGAACTGTCAGTTCAATCAGCATCAACCAGCCTGTGATTTTTCTGACGATGCAAGCCACTTTTTGGCCAGTGCATTTTTTCCTTTTCTTCAAGAAAATGTTTTTGTAAAGTTTACAAAACATCACTCTTAGTCCAACTGCGCGAATTTACTGTCCTCAATCAAAAGCATGCAGTGCGCTTTAAAATTTCAACCATCCTATGATGTGGAGAGCCAGACAGTGCCCTTCACATTCTTTCAGGGTGTAAACGTTCCAACCACAAGGCCTGGACAACAGTTGGAGGCGGCACAGCGGCAGCATGCAGATCTCTGCAAACTCATTAGTGCTAAAGTTGTGACTCTCCACACTATACTTCTGGGTGTTGATGGGACCTGCCATACTGATCATACCTTGAATCAATTTAAACAATCTGGATTGGACCATCAACGAGCCAATAAACACGCTAAAAAAACTTCATGCCCATCCTGTTCAGTATGCAAACAAGCTTGTTACCACTAGACGTGCTATGGAAAACAGTAATGCTTCTCACAGCCAGGTTCTGGAGCCGGGTGCTTCCAGTAACCCTCCAGATCCCCAGTAGCCTTTTCTTCTTTCAAAGTTGTAGCTTTGTGGTAGAGGAGACTCACGGCTCTCCTGAGCCAATGTGTCTCCTTTTCCTTAATTGATGTAAGGAGAGTTTCCTCTGCTTACGTAGTTTTTCTTTCTTTTATTTTCTTTCCAACTTATCAAATGATAACTGAGCGCCATAACATTGCTAGCGTTATCCTTAATAAGGTGTCAGCAAACGTCCTCTTGGAGCAGGCTTTATCTCCATTGACACAGGCAGCACAGATTGTCTTGCTTTACAAAACCTGCAGATCTCTGAACACTAAACAAATAAAATCCTCCCAAAATATATTTTCCCTCGTTGTTTCCCTGACAAACAAAGAATCGCTTCTAGTCGTCCTAATGCAATATTAATTGTTCCAATGAAAAGAGTGCCAAGGACCACTTGCCGGTATCCGTTGAGAAGTAGAGGGGTGTGCGGGGGGAGCAGGGAGCACTCAGCGCAAGCCACAGTCACTCCACCTACTTCCAAGCCTGAGGTCCGTCACACTAGCCAGCTCCTTCTAGAACAGAGGCACATCCGTTTTGTTGAGGTCAGATACTGTGAAGACCGTCTGTGACACCAGGCCCAAGATTCAACTTGAGGCCTCCAAACAGCAGCACCGCGACCTCTGCCGCCATCTTTCAAGCGCTTCAGCTCAAGTTATCCTCCATCATGGAGGATATGATACCATTCTGTTAGGTGTAAGAGGGGTCATTTACACCCCCCTCACTTTGAAGCCCCTCAAAGGGCTTGGTCTTGACACTCAAATCACCACGTAACTTGCTCTGAAGCTTCATGCTCATTCTGTCCAGTACACCTATAAAACTGCTAGCACCAGACGCGCTCTTGAAAAGACTACTTTCAATTATCGTCAACAAGACCAGGCACAGGTTACTGCTTGTAACCCTCCTGATTCCCATTGACTTCTTTCTTTTGCTTCTCTTGGTGAAGGGGATATGCCGTGCCTCGGCCCTAGGTATCCTCTTTTCCTTAATTGTTATGGGGAGCGTTTCCACTGCCTGCGTAGTTGTTCTTTTCTTTTTTATCTATTGCACTTGTTCTCCAGATCAGACTGATTTGGTTACAAGCACCTTATTTTGCTTCAGTAAAGCTGCCCACGTAGGCAGGTAGAGCTATGTAACCCTTCCCTTTCCTTTCCCTAATCCAAATGTATTTGGTTTCCTCGACAAAAAAAAAGGTCCTCGACAAACAATATCTTCCTCTTGAATTCATCTTGATATTTGCACTCTTCTATCATTAAATCGGATGATCCGAAGAGAACCTGCCACAACTTGTTGTAGTAACGCACGAACTTAGAAAAGAAAAGAAAAAAGAAAAACTACGTAGGCAGAGGAAACTCTCCCTACATCAATTAAGGAAAAGGAGACACATTGGCTCAGAAGAGCCGTGAGTCCCCTCCACCACCGAGCGCACGAACTTACAAGGCAACTCCCACACTGCTCTAACACACTACATCACCAACCTGACGGACAACCTTAAAACACACATGCACAAAAGGCACAAGCTCGGCTCTGCTGATGCCTCTGGCTACTACTACAATAGCTGGCAGAGGCTTAACCATGCCATACAGCCCACTCCCCCAACCACCACTGTCATTTCAGAAGCTGATAACCCACCCTCTCAACTTGCCAACAACGAATCAGCAATTCCTTCTGGAAGATTCCGGTCTTCCCTCTCTGCCTGCCGTGCTTCTCTCAATCTGAACTTCGTGGTGGAGTGTTCATACGGTCTTTGCACCAATGTGACCCCTTTCCATAATTGATGTGGGGAGTGTTCTCACTACCTACATGCTTTTTTTTTGTCTTACCCATGCCCATTATGTTATGTAGGCCAACAAGCTTGTTACCACTTGGCACGCTATTCATAACAATAATACTTCTCGCAGCCAGGTTATTGAGCCGGGTGCTTCCAATAACTTAATGGAAGTTGAACCCCCCAGATCCCCATTAGAACCTTCTTTTTGTAGCTTTGAGGTGGAGGGAATTCAAGGCCCTCTTGGCCGGGGTGGAAAAAGATGCCCTGTATCGGTGGGAGGCTCATTCCTTAATGCACGCGGCCGAATGGCAAGCGTAATTCTTTCTTTCTTTCTTTTTTTCTTTCTTTATTTCTTTATTCAAGGCTCTTCTGAGCCAATGTGTCCTCTTCCTTAATTGATGCAGCGAGAATTTCCTCTGCTTACGTAGTTTTTCTTTTCTTTTCCTTTCTTACATATCTGATGTCTGCTTTATTAGAAATAAACAAAAAAGCATCCCACAAGCAACCAGCATCTATACTGCTTGAAAAGCTCGCCCACCAACCCAAAAATGCATGGTCTCAATCTTGCAACCGTCTCCCTCTTCCTTGAAAGCTTCGAAAGCCCTGTGGTGCTCCAGCTCTTTCTACTTCTCTTGGCGGAGGTGCTATCCCCCTTATGCCTATATCAGCCTGCAAGGCACAAGCAGCATGTCTGTCTTACAACAAGTATTGGTGCATCTTCAGGTCAAAATCCAAGCACTTTCAGTCAGGTCAGCCAAGTAGGTTTGAGTTAATGCCACACTGCAGAAAAGAAAAACTACGTAGGCAGAGGAAACTCTCCCTACATCAATTAAGGAAAAGGAGACACATTGACCCACTGCAACCAGATGATTCTGAGTACGCAGAACTTTTGTCTAGACCTATCTAAGCAACTCTGCACACTCAGTTTGTGCGGGGGGCGCCCAGGGTGTGTGGCCAGAAGTCAGGCAAAATCCCTGCCAAAACGGGGTCTCCAGGAGGTGGTCCCCCGGCTTGCCTGACCAGCAGCGATGGCTGGGCAATTTATCAGGAGCACACCCTGGGGGATCCGGGGGGCCGGGACGGGGGTCCAGAAAATCACTCCCCGGACCTCGATTTTGGCAGGGAAAATGGCGAGTTAACATAGCAGAGCAACCACTGCACCACTCAGGGTCGCGACATTTTTGCGGAGACAAATAAAATATAAAAACAAAATTTGAAAACTCAGCATGTGCTCCCTCCCTCAAATTCCAAAGATCCAGCCAGCTGTCACCCCCAATGGAGGTGCACTTGCATGTGTCCATCAAGTGAGCACACGCTCAGGCGGGCTGACCAGAGCCTGATGTTTTGGTCAAACGCCCAGCTGTCACTGCTCGCCAGGAGCCACTCCCTGCTCACCTGGGCCCCCAAAGTTGGCAGGCATACCTAGAAAGCACGCTGAACAAGTCCTCATACTCAGGTTATGGCCAAAGACAGTGCTCGCCTGTTTTCCCTGTTCGCACCACTTTTGCCTAGCAGGTGCGCACAGGTGACCAAAATTTGCACTAAGCACTAAGTGCTCTGGACCAAAATTTGCCCCCCCTTTTTTTCACTTCGAAGGATCAGGATTGACCTAAAACCTACCTGAGAGCAGCTGAGAGCCAAAACATTGGCAAAATTTGGGCCAGAGCAGGCGTTTTGGCACCCATTTTTCTGGAAATGGTCAAAAATGACCTAAAATGCCCCTGGCTCAATCCTAGAGCCCCACCCTCACATTTTTGATGCAGAAGCACCAGTTTAGGCACCCTCAACCACTCCGCATAGTCAGTTTGCAGCGGGGCATCAACTCTTCATTTTCACACATAGCTTGGCTGAGCTGACTTTCAGTGTTCTTTGGCTTGCATGTGTTCCCTCGTGTGTGTATGTGTGTGTGTGTGTTGCGCCCATGTATGTGAGAGAGAGAGAGAGAGGAGAGAGAGAGAGAGAGAGAGAGAGAGAGAGAGAGAGAGAGAGAGAGAGGGAGGGGGGAGAAAGGTAGCAGGTTCTGTTAAATACGCTCGGGTCACTCACCAGCCAATTTTTGAGGAGGGCAGGTGTCGGGATGAGACGCCGTCCAGCTTGGAGGGGATACACATCCGCAAGGAAGTAGTATGCATGCCCTGCGCGTCAGAGCAGAGAACCAAGAAGCCATCCTTAAAGGTGCTTTCCCTACAAAGCTGAAGAGGCGCAGTGCAACATATTATATGTTACATATACTTCCATTTGTGTGTACAGCATGGCCAATTCATCAAAATGGATGGCACGAGACATGCTTATCATGTTCCATGAAACCAAGCTTCACAAAACTGATGCACGCTCCTTTGCATCCTGCATCCTCATCATCATTTCAATGCAGAAATCCACAACTTGCCGGGGGATGGCCAGCCTAAGTCTGAACACCTTATGCACAGGTTGCTTTCTCCGTCTTGTTTGAGCTTGCACTTGTACAGGGGTGGTCAACTTGAAGCAGAGGGCGCACTCAGACATTTCAAGCTGTTGGCCAACTTTATGGGATGTTGCCGACTTTAAAAAGCCTTCTGCAAGAATGGGACCCCCTTACACCCTGACCATCCCCTTACAGGCCCCGAGCAAACCCTTTTCTCTCACTAAAATACATACTTAGCCAATTGCACTTGCACAAAGCTCCAGGTATCTAAATCCATGTTTACACGCTTGTTCACACCGGCATATGGGCACCGACTGACCTACGGCAATGCCGGTAAGATCTGGGACGATGCTCTGTCCCATCAGCATCGAGATTCCCGTAAACGCCCAGGGCAGGTAAAAACTCTGCAGTTTTACCAAGCCATACAAAGACACCTGCAATCACGCGAGCCAAGGCAAACACACATTTTGCCTGTCAGTAAATGACCTGACCATTCATGTTACAAGTGTTCTTGTGTACCAAACCAACAGGCTCCCTCCAGTGCATTCAAGCGCTGGAGGATGCATCGACAAAGGTACATTCAAGCGCTGGAGGAATGTATCGACAGAGGTGCATTCAAGCGCTGCAGTAGCGTATTGGCTTAGACCTGGTGTTTGAGCTAACATTGGTTTCCAAAAAAATGTGATTGTTCAAAAGGTCTCAAGATGCAGGGCTGCGGCATATGCCTTCAGCGCTCTGAAGCACAAGAGAAGTGCAAGTAGCAATCTCCACTGGCCCAGGCCTGCAAACATGTGTCTGCAGTCGCAACTTTTCACCTACTCAAGGAGGCCCTTTATGCGCACCCTGCCCCTCATCCCCCAAAGAACAGACAACAACTTTGACACACAAACATGTTTTACACAGTGGAACCCACTTGCTGCTCAGGAAAGTTGCGTGACCACACGTAGATGATGGCCATGATTAGGGGCACCCCATTGATGACAAACCCGGTGAAGAATGTGGACACGATGAGTAGACCGCCACAGACACAGAGCATCCACAAGTAGTCTGCTGGCTCAAATTGGAACGTCTGGGACTCTAACGGGCAGCTGTGCTGGATGATCCAGATCATATGGATGAGAAAGTTGAAGTTCAGCTTCCCCAGGAAGAAAAAATTGGTGACCAATCGCCATATCTGCAGGGCAGCGGGATGTTTGCAAGTAAATGAAAAAGAAAACAGCGCAAACGCATAACGGAATTAGGTATTAAGGCCAGCGGCACCAGGCAACGTGCTCTTGCACAAAGCAAAACTCGAGCAGCTTGTAAGCTGCATCTAATGAAACTGTGTAAGAGTGCAAAGTCAAAGGCCAAATACAAATTTTGCTTTACTCCGGCCGAGCTGCTAGGAAGTGTGTCATAGCTTACACAACATCTGGAGCTGTGTGTGCATGTGCGTGTGTGCATGTGCGTGTGTGCGTGCGTGTGTGCATGTGCGTGTGTGCGTGCATGTGTGTGTGTGTATATGTGTGTGTGCGCGTATGTGTGCGCGTATGTGTGTGTGTGTGCGCGTGC